>ML777551.1:1193036-1207006 GCA_009831015.1 Picea engelmannii
AGATAGCATTCATCCCCTTAGCATTAAAACTAAACTCTAACTTATCATCCTTGGAGGCTAGCACAACAGGCTTTGTATATCCAGTCTCTACTACATCCCAAACATCATCACCCAAGGCCATTAAGTATGTTCTCATTCTAATCAACCAGAAGGAAAAATTTGTTCCATCAAATAGAGGGGGCTTAGAGGTTGAAGTCCCTTCATGACTTGTCATGTTTAAGCTTATAGATCTACTTTTGAATCAAAGGAACCAGCTCTGATACCAATTGTTGAAATTACTAATACAACTGAGAGGGGGGGGGTGAATCAGTTGTATTTGTGCTTAAACAATGATAAGTCTATTAAAAAATTCTTAATCTTTCTTCAAGTGATCATCAACATTATACAACATATGAACAGTAAAAGTAAAAAGCATCAGTCACACATAAGTTATACACAGAGACAGATTTTCATGAGGAAACCCATAAAGGGAGAAAACCTCTTCTTCTTAGAAATGATAAGCAGTGTTTTAAGTTCTGTACATCATCTTTAATTGAGCACCAACTCAATGTGAGGCTGCTACCTCTATTTTACAAGTTGCAACTTGTTTGAGAGCACCAACTCTTTGGTTTATCTAGTACCCACTAGAAGGAAGCACCAACTCCCTGATTTCTCTAGCACCCACTAGAAGGAAGCACCAACTCCCTATATGTTCCATCACCAACTGGATGGAAGCACCAACTTCCAGTTACACAGGCTCCAACCTGTATAACAGAGAACACTTGTTCTCCCTAGCACCACCCTGCCACCCTGGTTTCTTTGGCTGCAACCAAATGGAAGCTACAACTTCCTGTGTTAAATCTCCCACTTGAACCTCTGAGGACAACAATCCTCCCGAAAACCTCCCAACCTCCCTAGAATATGAATGGTTAAATAAAGAGTCAACTTTACAAATAAATCAGTTCTTAGCAATCTTTCTTTGTTCTGTAAATCTGGTCTTCTACACACTATTCTGCTGCTCTTCACTTCCTCTGTCAGTTCAGCAGGTATTCTCTACATCAACTCGTTCTCTCATTCTACTCTTCTTCAACTTGTTCTGTTATTCTACTCTGCGTTTCATCTCACACTTCACATATGCTCAATCTCCTCCTGCACATTCTCTCCTTTTCCTTTTCTTACGGTTTCATTCTCATCTCATATAGAACAACCAACCATACACAGTCTGTCTCATTTTCTTTTATACACACCACAATGGCGATTCCACTTCCCATTTCCTTAGGCAAAAGAAAGACAATCATCTGAGCAACTAAAACGCCAACTGAAACGCTAACTGATTTGCAATAATGAGTCTGTTTCGCTAACAGATTCAAAACTAAGGAGTTAACTGTGAGAGAGAACAATAACCCTCTGATCAACACTTGATCTGATGGTTCAGATCATTCCACGATTTCTCATATCGTGAATTCGACATTCCTGATGTTCAATGTTCTTGTCACTTACAAATCCCGATCCATGAAATTTCGTAAAGAAGTCGAATCAATGGTCCAGATCTAATCTTGACTCAAAGGCTGCAATTGAATCGCGATTTCTCATATCGCGATTTCACATTTCTTGTTACATTGTTTTCTTTTCCTCTTGATGTTGTGATTCATGAAACTCCGATAGGGAGTTGGATCAACGGTCTAGATATGATCTTGCTTCAATAGCTGCGATTAAGTCGCAATTTCTCATATCACGAAATCGAAATTCTTGTTGCATTGTTTCTTTGACACCTCCAACACACGATCCTTGAAACCTTGACATGGACTGGAATCAACGGTCCAGGCATTCTCGCATTGCACTTCATTGTAGCCTGTGAGAGCTGGTAGGGTTCTCAATCTGCCTTTAGGTTTCAGTGCGAGGTTCGCGCACCTTGCTCAAGGGTCACCTGCGAGAATCAGTGATTCTCGCACTGTGTAATATTGTCTGCCTGCAAACTCAATTTTTCAAAAATTTGGATTTGAGTTTTGGCATTTTTAACTGCCCAGATCAGTTTGATTGCCTCATAAGAGTTTCTTAGACCATTGATTGATGTTCTTCTTGTCTTCGTTTGCATGCATGAACAGTCTTAGGATTTCAAGGCTTTTCTTGTCATTTGTGGCTTGACTTTCGTTTCTTCGCTTTTCTTCGCAAAACCATACTCTCTGATTTCGGAATCTAAGTGTGTTTGATTAGTTAAGAATCGTTGATCGGTTGAAAGTTGATTTTTATTGGTCTTTAATTATTTGTTTATTGTTTGAAAGATCACTTTTCTTATGCAATTGAAAAGACTAGTTTGGGTTTCTTTGTTTTAACAAAGTTCATTATTGATTTTAGTGAAATTTTTGAAACACAAATATTTAATTTCTTGCTTTATATTAGATTGGGGGCATCCTTGCATTTGAAGTAGAGAAATTGCATGATTCTTGGTGTTTTTTGATCTTAAATTATGAAAAATTTTGCCCCTCATGGCCGGGGGGGGCAGGAATCATGCATTGGTGTTCAATACCTTTTTCTCATTTCTTGAGAATCTTGATATTGATGAGTTTAATATATTTTGGGACATCATGCATATGGTAATGATAAATGTTTTCTCCTTATTGTAGCATAGCTTTCATTGAAATGAAAAGATTGCATCTTCATATCTTTGCATAATTTTCGAGTCGGTCAAAACACCATATTGTCCATGCCATCTTCCTTTTGAGTAACAATAGCCATAAAATAAAGCGCTTATAAAAATTGATTAGACATTTTTATCTTTTCTGGTAGCAAACCTACATTAGATTAGTCGTAGGGCTTTGGAATAGATGTGAAAGATAACTTTCCAAAGTTGCAAACAAACATAGAATCTTGAGTTAGGGAGTGTTTAAATGCACTTATTACATTTTGTCCTGGGAAGCCCTTCTAACACAAGGGTCAATCATGAGGTTGCATTGAGACTAGAAGGGTTACTCACCCTGCTTTGTTGGTCTTGGTGTAGAGATTGCACGTATTATGGGGATCACTTGGAGGTATACCCACAATGATGAGTGGAAGCCTTTTGAGTTGATTTTAGGCTAGATACCCTGCCCTTGCATGTGGATTGGATTGTCAACTATCCCCCTAGGATTTATTGTTGTTGATGGTAACCTTAGTGGCCTATCTTTCTAGGTTCTTTACCCGAGGTGACTGTGGAGGGGTAAGTCTTCACAGTACCTGGAATCGACGTTGGCGAAACTCACTCGGGCTCCTTAGAGGGTATACCCATGATTATGTGTGGGAGCTTGCACCAGGGTGTAAGTCCATTAAGTAGGTCGTCAACGTAACTTTTCCACCCACTCTATCTCAGCCCCTTCTTACTTTGTTCCCGCGACGTTGGATTTCATCACCAACTAGTGTGCTCATTGTGAAAAGGTTTTGTTTGTTTGCTTGCTTCCTAGATTTTTAGCGTGTGTTGTTTGTTTTCCCTAGCAGACTCTAGGTTGGACTTATTTAATGGCATCAGTTCCCAGAATGACCAATGAAGGAACCCATGTTCCAGGGGAACCTTTTATTTTTCCTTCCTATGGAAACATTTGTCCTCCTCACATCGCTACTTTGAGCCTTCCTGGTCTCACTATTGGATTGTCGGTGTGGTTGTTTTCCACTCAGGTAATATCGAATGTAGTTAGTGCTTCAGTCACAAGCACTTCCCCCCAAGAGCATCAACCTCATGTTGATCCTTCACCTTCTTCACCAGTAAATTATTCTTTGCCTTCTTCGCTTGCAAGGTCTCTTTCCATTTCATCTTCTTCGTCGAGTGAAAGTTTCGAAACTAGTAACCCGGTGAATAAGAAGAAGAAGAAAAGAAAGATTAAGAAGAAGAAATATAAACAAGGGTCAAAACCTCCAACCACTGTCAAATGTGTTGGAAAACAACCAGTTACTGTTAGTCATGCTGGGAGTGTTGATGATGTCAAGATCACCCAAACAACCCGTGAGCCCAAGTACCCTTGCAGGCTTTGTAAGGGTAGCCATCTTCTTAAGGATTGCCCTGGTCTACTCAAGGTTATAGAAGCATGGTCTACACATCCTCACCAACCCATATCGTCAGCCTTTGAACAACATGTTGATGACCTCCTGTCAACCAGTCATGATATAGTTGGAAAGAAGAAAAGTAGAGTCAAGTTCCCATGTATGTTATGCAAAGGGAGTCATCTCACTCACCTTTGTTCTCGAATGGACGAATCCTCAAAATTCCTGGAAGACATGACTATTTCACAGCCTCAACTTCCAGTTGCTTACCATAAGCTTTCTCTCAACCCACCTGTAGTTGATGGAATGATCACTTTGGTCCCTTCACCGGTCAATCTGGTTGATCATGTCGTCAATCTGGTCACGTCCTTAGCTGAACTAGTTGACAAAGTGGTTGATCCGATACCATCCTTGGTCAACCCCACTCTCCCGTTAGAGAGTGACACCCACGTGGTCGATCTGTTTCCACCTATCGACCCCATTCTCCCCTTGGAGAATGAAACTCAAGTGGTCAATCTGATCTCTCCATCGATCGATCCTACTCTCCTGCTAGAGAGTAAACCCGATACTGACCACATTTTTCTCGTTGATACAGAATCTCCTGTGCCGAGGGGTATTCCTCCTTCTCCCATGGAACCCCCTCCAAGTAATGAGGCCATCCGTTTTTATTGGGGTGTGCTAACTGGACCTCGTCTTCCCTCTCACATTCCTTTCCAGATTAGAGTGCAGGTTTGTGGTCGGGACGTTCCTCAGACACTAATAGATGAATGTTCATTTGTTAGTATTTTCTCCTCTATTGCTTGGCAAGCCTTGGGTTATCCTCCGCTTGCGCCGGTTACACAAAATCTGTTATCTTTTAACAGAAGAACCAGTCAACCTTTAGGGACCCTTCCTCAGTTTCCTGTAACTTTGGAAGGGAAAACTGTCTTTATTGACATCATGCTAGTCCAAGACCCCTTGGATTTATCTTTACTCCTTGGGTGAGATTATGTCTATGCCATGAAAGTTATTTTGTCTACTCTTTTTCATGTGATATCTTTCCCTCACGATGGATGGGTTGTGACTGTTGATCAACTTTCATTCATTGACCCTGCCTGGATTGCCTCCCTGAATGGTTCCTGTATTCCGAGAGTATCGCCCCTACCACAAGTCAATTATGTGGCGTTGTCACCCATGGCTTCAACTTCTGATGACTTAGATCCAGTAGTTGACATGGTGATCTCTTTGATAGGGTTGTTAGAGTCTGATCTCTTTACTCTTGTCGCGACCCTCGACATGGTGTCCTTCCAGAGTGTGTTTCTTCCTTCCAGTGCAGACCTCTTGGAAGACATGACCACGTTTTGTCCCTTGATATGGTGTCATTCCGAAGCATTTTCCTCTTGGAATCCAAGATCAAGAAAACTTACGAGGATAGTTTTTTGTGTCTCTGAGGCAACCTCGTTAAAAAATGAACAGAGGTCTATGAGCACGATTTTCTAATTTCAAGCTCGTTAAAAAATGAAACCACTTGAGGATAGTTTTCACATCTCTGTAGCATCCTAATTAAAAAATGAAATAGAGGTTATGAGCATAGTTCTTGTTTCTATGAGCATAGTTCTTGTTTCTATGTCAAGCTCATTAAAAAATGAAATAGTTTTCCCCCTCTCTGTTTGAGTCAAGTCCTTCGTCTAGTATTTGAAGCTTCTTTTCCTCTGCCTTTTTCATTGGATGAAATGAAGCTTGGAGGGAATTTGTCTCAGCCTCTACACTTCATGTTGAAGTTAAGCCGCTAGTTTCTTAAGCTAGGGGCTAAGTACCCACCATCCATGTGTTATGCATTGGGAAGTCCAAGCATAGTTTTCTATGGTTCAAGCTTGTGTAAAAATGAAACCACTTACCTCGAGCATAGTTTCCTCTGGTTCAAGATTGCATAAAAATGAAACCAGGTCCAAGCATAGTTTTTTTATTTTTTAAGCTTGTGTAAAAATTAAAATCTATCCCAAGCATAGTTTTGTTTTGTTTTAAAGCTTGCATAAAAATGAAAACAATCCCGATCTTAGTCTTTGTTCTTTCTCATGCTCGTAAATACATGAGAATAAGTTACCGAGCTTAGTATTTGTTCTTTCTCATGCTCGTAAATCAATGAGAATGTAACCGAGTATACTTTTATCACTTTTTCGAGCTCAACAAGGTTATACGAAAAATGAACCCCCCTAGAGTCCTCTTTAAGCTCTTTTCAGACTCTCTAAACATGAAAAGATAGCCAAGTGACCTTGCTATTTTCACGCTCTATAAATTATTTGAAGTAAGCGTTTGGTGAGCGATAATTTATCTCTTTTTCAGTCTCATTCAGACTATTTTACAAAAAAGGAACTGAGAGAGTTCTCTTTTAAGTGTTTTTCCAAACTCTATAATCTTGAAAAACCTTCGAGTTTTCTATCTCTGGACTCGTTAAACAAACATTGACAAACCCGTGATGGGACCAAACCACTCCTTCTTAGGGTTCGTTAAACATACTCCGAGGGACTCGTCTGAAGGATGAGCTTACATCAACAAGCATATGTTATCCTCCTCAATCTTGCGTAAAAATAAAGAGGTACTCGCCAGAAATGGTGGGGGGAAATTTAGGAACAGGATATGTTTTCATATTCGTATTGATTGGCAGTAAGTGTCGCTCTTGAACATGACACACCCTATTCATCATTTGAAGCCTGTTTGGGAAATCCATTTGTCTCTCATTCGCTTGATTACAAGGTCATTCCCTGTGTCGTCTTTGAGTCAATGCTGCCAAATCATTGGTCATGTCATTCATATGTTCAAGAGAAGTCCATCTAAAACCTATATTGAGTCTACCATCTGCAGTTATCCATTCTCTCTGAGTCAGCCTTCCCTATGTCTAGTCCAATTCACATCATACTCTATTTCACCTTCAAAATCTGTTACTCATTTCGTGTCATTAATGGGGGATACATCAAGGCCCTCCTGTGATGAGTTTTGTTCCGTCGACTTCATCTCATTATCTGGAATCAAGAATTAGAAATTATTTGGTACCTTGGAGCTTGCATGCCTCAATGGCAGGTTTCCTCGCTTTCGACAGTGTGTTTACACCATTGGCCCCTGATCGAAAGATTCCATCAGATGTTCGACTTCAACTCATTTATTCACACTCGATGGATTGTACTATGGTACCTTGGGAGTCATTGACATCAATGGTGATTTCCCTCACACTTATTAATGGTTTCATCAATGACCGGTAATCAATTGGTTTCTACCATGTTTGACTTCAACACATGTAATCACATGGTTAGATTCGTACTTTGGGCGACAAGATTGAAGACCCTAGATATCATATTTGTGATCCAGGTTGCGATGGAGTATGTATAATTTGCGACACATAGATCCATTGTGTATGTCTCATGGCTATGTCATCTTGATTTGAAATTTCTCACATAGATCCACAGTGTATTCCGGTGGCTATGCAATATTTTGACGGCATGGATCCACAATGTATGATTGGTGTCCATGACCCATGTCTATAATGTCATTAGTATGTGATATGAGTATGGGAATTCCTACCTTAGAATTGATATATATGATATTCTGTAGATGCTTGGTTGTTCACAGGTTTCCGATTAGGTGTGCTCCTGGTTCTCGACACACACATGCAACTTACAAAGTCTATCGGTTGTCACTGGTTACAACCTCATACTTTGGGGGGAATTATGTTACCCATGATTTTGGTCATCATGATGATGTATTAATGATGGTGTACTTAGGCTCTTCATAAGAACTTTCTCCTGAGAAAAAATTATTTTCATCTCTTCCAGAAAACTCATTTTTGAAGACTGTTCGCAGGCTGCTAGTATATTTTCCTGTGAGAATGCATTATTCTCACAGGATGCCTTAAGCCAGGGTGTGATAAGTTCGCACTGTGTTGAACTGCTAGGATGAAAACTCGTTCTAAAGCAAGGAAAAAGATGAATTCTCGATGCTTCTAGAAGGATGAGATGGCATTCGAATGGTTATCCTAGTACTGGATTCCCTGATATTTTGGGATCATTCTTATCCAAGTAACTAATTCATTCTCTCCTATATATTGAGGGAATTCTCATGGAAAAGATTAATCAAGAAGGTTAAGAAAGATTCATTGGAGAATTGGTGAAAGAATTGTGTGAAGGACTGAAGCTACAACAGCTTGGGAACTCCAGCAAGTTTATCCAAAGGGGTTAATATTCTTCATGCAAGTGAGAAAGTGTGTGTGTCGGAGCCAAGGGCCATCGAAAGGAAGTTTGCGACATCAAGGCTCAGGTTGTAATCTTTACTTTCCATTAATATGATACAGTAATATGTCCCTTTCCCATAAAGATATTTCCACTTTATTGTATAACTCCTTGATCATATACATAGATTGACTATTGAATAGATCGTTCTTTATTCACTTTGGTTGGTTTGTGTTGTCTTGGTCTTGGCTACACGAGAGCACTGGAGTGAAGCTGGAGAAACAAAGACCATAGGAAGCGACAATAAGGTATGTTCTTTGTTCTTTCCTCCTATTTAATTCAATGGTCAAAATCTAGGGAAAGGGTCATGTTCTGTCTTGCTTTGTTCTAGATCCAAGTGGATCTAGGGAGATCGGTTAGTGTCCGCACCTATGGATTTATCCTATAACACCAATGATAAGTAGTTATTCTCAAACTTTACGAGTCTTTGATCACTCAATCAATGTTGTGTTGCCTTCACTCATTCGCCTTCAATCATTCAACCTTCCTGAACTTATCTAATCCAACGATCAGTAGTTCTTCTCAAACTTTACGAGTCTTCGATCACTCGATCCATGTTGTGTTGCCTTCGCTCATTCGCCTTCGATCATTCGACCTTCCTGAACTTACCTTTTGTTTGCCTATCGATTACAAACTTCCTATACTCATGCCATCTTCACTGTTGTACTTTCCATCAATGAAAATCATTCATTGTTTGTTAAATATTTGTCATTCGTTGTTTGTTAAATATTTGCCAACACATTTTGACAGGGAGCACATGACATGTCCTCTATGTATTCCTGTGTCTTTGGACATCATTCAATATTTAACCTTTCTCCAATGGGAATTGACATCTTTACAGGTTTACAATCCTACATGTTAAAACACTTCAATATGGTTTCAATATATTTCCTCTGGTTCAACCAAAGGTTTCTAACTACTCATTATCTCTTAATCTCCATTCCTAGAATGAAGTTCACTGCATTGATATCCTTCATGTTGAACTTGGAGGATAGTTTCTTCTTCACCTCCTTTATTGCATCCATTTTGTTTCCAATCAGAAACATGTCATCGAGACATAACACTACATATATGAAACACCCACCTTCTTCCTTGGAATATATACAATGATCATCCTTGCTTCTCACAATTCATAAACTAAGGATGTATGATTCAAACTTTTGGTACCACATCCTTGGTGATTTATTTATACCATAAAGGGATATTTTCAACTTGCATACTATATATTTCTTTCCCTTTTTCTACAAATCCTTCAGGTTGCTTCTTGTATATTTCTTCTTCCATGTCCCCATGCAGGAACAATGTATTTACATCCATTTTCTCTATTTCAAGATCAAATGTTATAGCCAAAGAAATTAGTACTCTAATGGAAGTTAATTTTTCAATAGGGGAAAAGATATCACTGAATTCGAATCCTTTGACTTGGGAATACCCTTTCACTACCAATCAAGATTTGAATTTCTTAACTTGAACTACTAGGTAATTCGACTAAACCCCACATCTCATTCTTGTGCAAGGATTCCATCTCTTTCACCATTGAATCCTTCCAAATTCTACAATCTGTCAAGTCAACTGCCTCCCTAACTGACTTGGGCTCCTCATAAGTGGAAATTAACACAAAAGTAGCACATAATTTGGGAATATTGTACATTTCGACTATTTTTCTTACTCATTCATACCAACTTACAACTGGGGTTAGTTTTTCCACCTCTTCATTTGATTAAGTCAACTCATTTGAATCATATTATTTCTTCCGCAGTTCAAACCTCACCTTCTCTAGATTTTTCTTAGTTTGAACCACTTCATACTTGGAATTACCTCTAACTTCTCTTAAGAAAACATCTCAGCTGTAAATTGTTCTCGTTTGTAATATACTTGACCCAAATTATTAATTATTCCTATGAAAAAATTATACTAAACCCTTACAATAATTTTCTCACTCAGGAATATTATCAAACACATGGCAATCACACATAAATAGAGCAGAATAATATAGAATCTTATTATGAAATGGAACAACAATAAAAATATCTCTAGTGTTTGTAAAAACAGTTGCAGAACAAGACTAGGAATATAAACCAATGGTTGTTAGGGAGCTACACAATCTTCTAAAAAACACACAGGGAAACCTGGTAAGATGACAACATAGAAACTAAGGATCTCCAAGCCTCCCACATTTCTTTTCTAGTAGCTATGGAACTATATATCACCTTTGTAAACCTTCGTACCTCCAAAATGAATTTTCAGGACTGGTCTGTTGTAAAAACCCCACCTACAGGGGTACTCGTGGGACACCCCCTTAACAACCTATGGGCATGCCTTAAAATACCCCTGCACAAGACTTTCAACACTCCAATGAAACTTCTAGTTATCTCATCCTAGAACAATCTATTGAAACATCACGTGCCCACTGGTATACTTCAATATCTTCAGAAAGTAACACAAAAAAAGAATCCAAATGAACTCTTCGTTGTCTAGCTAGGGTGGGTATTGCACCACCAAAACTAAACCTACATTAGAAGGGTTTTTCCCAAAACCCTAATGAAAAAACTAACCACAAGAGAACTCAATAAAATATCAAACCGCAATTCCCAAAGAGGTAGGATCCCCTTCTATTTATTCTTCTTCTATGATTCTTCTAGTTATTCCTTATTGATCAAATCAAAGCCTCATTTGATTAAATATAATTATTTATTTTATCTAATATGTATTTAGTTTTTGATACTTTGACTCCCCTTTTTCTTTGTTGACTATAGCCTATAGGGGTTGTGTAGGATAATGATTCATCAATTGGAGGGGAACATTGCAGTCCTCCCTTTCCAAAATTTCTTGTCCTCAAGCAATTTTAGATTAGGGTGTTGTAAAATATGTTAACCTTCCCATGTATCATATTCTGCAGGAAACCCCTTCAATATGACCAAGTACTCTCAAATAACTCTTCTTCTCAGTCTTCATTCATGTATATCCATAATCCTTTCAGGTGCCAAAACCAATTGTCCTTCCTCATCTAGTAGAGAAAGATCCATCGAAGCGGTGACCTATTGGACCAATGACTTTTATAGGCATGACACATGGAATTTTTTGTAGATTATGCTTCCCTCTAGTAGCTCCAACTCATATTCCACCTCTCGGAATCTCCTTATCACTCTGCAGGGTCCGCCAAAATGAGGTTTCAACTTCTCTACACCACTCTTCTTTAGTGAATACTGTCAGTAAATATGTATCCTAAGAACGACTAGGTCCCCGACCTCAAAAATGTGCTCTACCTGATTCCTATCTACATACACCTTATGTTGGTTTTGATAAACATGCAAATTCTCCTTTAGGATCCTCAAGATTTCCTAACTTTCCTCCATCCAGTCTTTGGCCTTAGGAGCCTTTCTCTCTCCAAATGACAAATCTACAAATGATGGGGAATCATAGCCATACAACACCCTGAATGGACTCATCCTGATGGATATGTGATGAGTGGTTTTGTAACAGTGCTCCCCGAGATGCATCCATTTTATCAATGCTCGTTGTTATCCTGACACATAGTTCCTCAAGTACCCTTCAACCCATTTGTTCACTATCTCAGTATGTTTGTTTGTCTGGGGGTAATATCTAGTACTAGGTGTTAACTCTATCCCAGATAACCTGAATAGATCCTGCCAAAATGCACTACGAAACCTATTATCATGTTCACTGACTATGTTCCTTAGAATACCATGGAGTCTGAACACTTCTCTAAAGAATAGATATACCACCTAAGATGCATTGTATTCTGAAGGAATGGAAAAAAAAAAATCATATTTGGTCAACCTGTCTACCACCACATAAATACAATCCCTACACTAGATATTTGGTAACACTATAATGAAATCCATGGAAATTCTCTGCGATTTAATCTCTGTAATAAGTAGTGGTTGGAGAAAATCTTCTGGGTGTGGAATTTATGAATTGTTATGTTGACAAGTCTTGCACTCCCTCACATATTGTAGTACATCCTCCTTGAGACCCTTCCATGAGGATATCTCTCTCACCTTTCTTTAAGTCTTCAAGTACCCTGGGTGGTCGGCTAAAGGAGAATCATGAACTTCCCTCAAGATCTTATCCTTGAGCATGTATTTAGGGACAAGGTAGACCCTCTCCTTGTAGTAGATTATATCTTCCACTACTATGTATCTATCATCCTAGTTGGTACCTTCCATCAAATGATAGAAGAATGTATTTTTTGAATATTCCACCAAGAGGGTATACTTCCAATCGACTGAGACCTCAACGAGGGAGAAGACTGAAGACCTCCTAGAAAGGGAATTGGAAACTACATTCTTATTTCCCTTAACATATTCAATATCAAAGTCATAGGCTTGTAACTTACCTACTTCTTCTGTATTTCGCTCAAATCCGTTTTCTCCAAAATATATTTCAAGTTGTTGTAGTCGGTCTTCACTACAAAACATCCTCCCACTAGGTACTGCTAGAATTTGGCCAGTGCATGCATAATAGACAACATCTCCTTATTATATATGGAGTATAGAATTTCTTGTTCCCTCAACTTCCTACTCTCAAAAGATATGGGATGGCAGTTTTGCATCAGTATAGGTCCTATCCCTTCTCTGAATGGATCACACTCTAGTACAAATGGCTGAGAGAAATTTGAAAGTGCTAGTACTAGGAAAGTTCTTATTACCTTCTTCATTTGGTCAAATGTTTCTTCGGCTTCCTCAGTCCAGCAAAATGGTCCTTTTTTTCTTCAGATCTATCAGCGGTGACCAAAGTTGTGAAAACCCTTTCACAAATTGTTTGTAATAGCATCATATCCCAAAGAATCCTCACAAATCTTTGATTGACCTAGGGGTAGGCCAATATAATATCTCCTGGAATGTTTCTTGATGCACCTTCACTCCCTCAACACCTATTATGTGCTCTAAATATAGGATCTTTGTCAATCCAAATTCACACTTTGCCTCCTTGGAAAACAACGATTGTTTTTTCATAATGGTAAGAATATCATCCACATGCCCCAAATGTTCCCTCCATGTCTTACTGTCAGGCTGCTAAATTGTAGCTTTTAAGTGTCTTGAATCACTAAATTGTCAAACCAGGGTTGGTATGCTTCGAGCTGATACACAATATGTGCAGGCAAGCGTCTAGTCTTTTATTCGAATGCTATCCTAAAAATAAAGCACACACCTATTCTAAGAATTTGAATTCTGATGACTAACTCAAAACTGAGCATTTCCTATGAAATCATAAACAGAAGAAAAACAGTCTAGTGCTCAAAGGCTAAGATTGCTATTCCTGTTCAAAAGCACAATTCTACAAAATCATTCTAACTCTGTGTTTAACCATCTACCATCAGCATTATCATTTAAGTCATGACACATAGAGTACTGTCTGAACTGCGTTCATTCTGGGCATTCAAAACCAATCTAGTGCTACCTACAGGAAAACAAATCTAACGCTATCTACAGGAAAACAAATTTAATGTTAAAGCAAATCTAATGCTAACTACAGAAAAGAAAATCTAATGCTATCTAACTGGAAAACAAATCTAATGTTGTTAACTGGTAAACAAATCTAATGTTGTTAACTAGTACCAGGAGCTCCTAACTATAACCTATCTATCCTAAGCACACAACGCAACTACTGTTTAACCAAGCAAAATGCATGCTACTCTGAGTTAAGAAAAGAAAGCAAAAACCAAGCAATCATATGCATATGCTACTCTACAGGCAT
>ML777551.1:1224357-1243723 GCA_009831015.1 Picea engelmannii
CCATCTATTGTATTGATCTTACATTGCTCATAATAAAAGGTCAGATCTTTTCTTGTGCTTCTACATCTTGAATATATTGTGATCTCCATGTGTTGATGAATCTTGTATGCACTTAATAACTCAATAAATCAGTAGTAGTTAGTGATTCCAAGAAAGAATTTGTCTTGGGATCATTACAGTGAAGACCAAGGAAAGGAGGAATGTTGAGCTCAAAATAATTATACCCTATGGACTTGGTGATAGTGTATGGCCCATAACAGAGTGGGCGAAGCTTTCGATGGGGTCATGTAAGTCGTTCTTTCTGCAAGTGAAACCAAACTTTTTCGCCCACCTGAAACTTATGCGGCACCCGATGTTGATGATGGTGTTGTTTGTACTTGTCATTGGACTTATGTAGGATATCCTGAACCTATTGGAGGATGTGTTGGATCCGCTCAATGAACCAGGTGGATTTGTCATCTTCAGTTGGAGCAGGAGATGAGTCAGTCGAGGTGACCGCAAGGGGAAGTGCAACATCTATGGGTCCCAATGGTTGGAATACCAACCCCACTTGAAAGGGGTTGTGGCTGGTTGAGCTATGCATGGCTTGGTTGTAGCTATGTTGGACATAGGGAAGGCTCTCATGCCATGTGAGAGGGTGCTTTGAATTATACATGAGAAGGATATGCACAATCATTCGATTTACAACCTTGGTTTGGCCATCTTTCTGGAGGTGGAAGGCTGTGGATTTGGTGATATTGGTGTCCAGCAGTGACCAGAGGCTCGACCAGAATGTATTGATAAATCGACTATCCCGATCTGAGACAATGATTTGTGGGATTCCAAAATGTACCCAGACTCGTTCAAAGAAGAGCTTGGCAGTGGCCTCTGTTGTGATGCTCTTTTCGCAAGCAACCAAAATCACCATCTTAGAAAAGCAATCAACAACCAAAAAACACAGTCATTTCCCCGCTTGGTTGATGGGAGGTTGAACATGTATTCCATTAAGATGGATTCCCATGGCCTTTCAGGAGAAGGAAGAGGGGTGTATAGGACCTGTTTCTTAGTGGTCAGTTTAGCAATAGCACAGGCAGTGTAGGACCTGATATACTTGCTGACCTCCTATCAAAGTTTCGGCCAGTAGAAATGTTTCTGTAGAATCGCCACTGTCTTTTCAATGTCGAACTGTCCTGCCACTTGACTGTAGTGGGATTCCTAGATCAGCTTCGATCACTCACTTGATAGAACATAGATATGGCCCAGATGACACAACAACCCATCCTAAAGATGGAAATTATCGTGAACTACGTTTGCACCCAACATTTGGTAGGTGGTGGCGAAGTCAGGGTCTGTCTCATAAAGTTGGGGCCATCCATATGTCTCATGGCCATAAGAGTCTAGCATTGTGGTGAGTGTCGTGACTGGTGGTCTACTGAGGAAATAAACGACGCAATTGGCACTTCATGTTTTATACTTGATGTTGTGGTGGAATTGCTGCAAGTATGTGGACCACTTTTGATGGTAGTCATTCTGCAATTTTCCCTATGTCTGCATGAACTACAGTGGTTTATGATCAATGTGGATGATTGTCTCCTTCCTAAGAATGTAATTTCTCCACTGGTGGCATGATTTCACAATGGAGTACATTTCTTTGTCATAAGTAGGGTACTTACATACAGTATCTGACAGTGTCTCACTAAGATAGGCCACGGGGTGGCCATGTTGAGTGAGAACAATGCCCACAGCATAGTCTGAAGCATCTATCTCGATCTCGAAAGGATGTTGCAGGTATGGTAGTGAAAGTATTGGGGCTAAGCACAAGTGCTACTTCAAATTATCGAACACTTGTTGTTGGGACCAGCCCCACACAAATTTCACCTTACCACCACCCTTGTTTATTTGGCTGAGGGCCCATGCAATATGGGAGAAACCCAACACGAACCTGCAGTAGAAATTGGCAAGGCCCAAGAAGCTCCGAAGCGCAGTGAGTGTTGTTGGGGTTGGCCAGTCATAGATGACTTGGATATTGGTTGGATCCACATGTATTCCATGTTGATCAATGATGTATCCTAGTTAATGGACCATGTCCATGCTGAAGGAGAATTTTTCCAAGTTGGCATATAGCTTGTGCTACCACAGGATGTGCAGAACCTGTTGAATATGCTGCAAGTGTTCGACCCAAGTCTTGTTGTAAATTAGAATGTCATCCAGATACACCACTAAAAAATTATTGGTGAATGGTCGTAGGATATTGTCCATCATCCTCATGAAAGTGGATGGATCATTTTTCAAACCAAAGGGCATGACCAACCATTCAAAAAGGCATTCCTTTGATTTGAAGGCAGTCTTCCATACATCTTTCTGTTCTATTGGGACCTGGTGGTAGCCAGACTTTAGATCAATCTTACTAAAGTATTTGGCCCCCATGAATTGATCAAGGAGGTCATTGATTCGGGGAATCGGGTACCGATTTCTAACTGTGATTTTATTCAGAGCTCGATAATCAATACAAAGTCACCAAGTTCCATATTTATTTTGTACCAACATGATTGGGCTCTCGTAAGGTGATGAGCTGGGGCGGATGTGCCCCTTATGGAGCAGTTCTTGGATATGTCACTTTATCTCCTCATTCTCTAACAAAGAGCAATGATAGACTGGCCCATTAGGTAGCAATGCGCCAGGGGTCAAATCGATGGGGTGCTTGACCTGGTAGTGTAGAGGTACCCTTGTAGGTGAGGAGAAGATATCCGAGTATTCTTCCATGACTTTATCTACTTGCTTCTGCTGTGTGGAGAGGTCGGCCACAGAGACCCTAGATGTGGCTATGATCTTTCGCTTATTCGTAGGGTGAATCATGAAGAAGACAAACTTCCCCATCTGAGAGATGACCTTCCTACATTTCTTAGCAGAGATCAAGGAAATAGCCCTAGGTGGGACTGCCTCGGGTATCCTGTACAATTTCCTGTTCAAAGTAATAATAAAACTACGAGGCCTAGACTCATATATAGAATGACATTTCCATAAATAAGGTTGGCCCAAAAGAACATCACAAACTTTGACAGGAGCAACATCACACAATACCTCATCTTTGAAGGGCTTGATGTTGTACGACAGTCGACACTATTGGCTGACGCAGAGATCGCTTCCTTGGCGGAGCCATCCAATGGTGTACGGTTGTGAGTACAACATTGTTGGTAGGGCCAGCTTCTTGATGACCTCTGCTGATATGAGGTTCTTCTGGCTACCTCTATCAATGATGAAGTGAAAAGGGGTGCCTTTTACCCACATATGTGAATGGAAGAGGTGCTCTCCTTCTTCTGGCTCGTCTAGTTCACCAGGCTGGAGCTTGGTGGTAGCAATGGTGGCACTGGGTTCCACGTCAATGATCCATATTCCCCTTTTTGGTTCTATCTCAGAGTCATAATCTGCATTTGATTCAGAGGCTTTCACTTCGTCCACCAGTGACTGCTTTGAGCGATAGTTAGCAATGTTATGCCAAGGGCTGTTATGGAATTCGCACCACTTCCTAGTATCTTTCTTTGTCTTTCTGATTCCCTTCTTTGCTTGCGGCTTGAACTGGTTGTCCTGATACTATCTATATTTTCTCTATCCTTTTTTCGGTGGGTTGGGGCCACCCTTTCCTATCTTTTGTTTTGAAGCGCCGCGTCTTTTGTTTGAACTTCTGCTTGATTTTGATAGCATATCGGTAGGCCGTGCCCAAGGCTAAGATGTCTAGAAATTCCATTTCAGTTTGGATGTATCTATGCAAAGCACTGTGATACTTGAGCACCAGATGTCTCTCCAAATATTTGATACCCAACTCGGTGCGCAAGGTATGGAAGATATTTGTGAAATCTGGCACTGCTTGGTCTCTTTCTTGCCATAGTGTGGTCCATTTGGTATACAGGTCGTCATAACTTCCGACAGGGTAATATTGTTCCTTAAAAGCGTCCCTGAAGGATTCCCAGGTGGTTGTGACTGAAAATAATGAGGTTTCCTCTATTTCCTTTTGCTCACAGAAAATTTCCCACCAATCTTTGACATGGGGAACGACTTTGAGCAGCGTAAAAGTAATATTTTATTTATTCGAAAAGTTATGGAAAAAAAATTACCCTTCTAGTAGATTCAACCACTTGTCTACAACATATGCATCTATTTGACCTGAAAATATAGGAATATCGAAGTTTATTTGTACCTTGAATGGGGCGGTGCCTCCGTTCGAAGAAGATGCGTCGCCTGTTGGTAGTTGCCGAAGGATTTGTGCGAAGCTATCCATCATCTCATTCCTCTGTTGCGTGAGGGATTCCTAAATAAAAAGTTTGAAAGGATTTCCTGTCCCATCATATTTATTTTATCCTGCCATGGGAGGTCGCTTGGGAGTGCGAGAGCTTCTTTTCTCAAGAGAAACAAGCTCAAGACCCAAGTCTTTGTACTCCAACCTCATTGGGGACATGCATTAAGACGACAAGGAGTAGACCGCTCTGATACCACTGATCCAGATTTTATGACTAGAACGAAATGAAGATAGATTATTAACAGGTGCTTAACAAAAAATAACAGAGATACAATAGAACTGGTTTTCTATTCAATAAATAAATAAGATGAAACTATAAAATGCAGCAAAAACAAGCTTGTTGGAATGGTGGCGGCTAATCTCTGAGAAGAGATGTGATGGCAGCACGCATTTGCAAGAAGAAGGTTACAATGAGGCTTTAAAGGAATTTTTAAAATAAGAAATAATGAAAAAAACCCTAGACATCCAAAAACCTAACCCTAGGAGATGAAGCGCCAAAAGTCATGTGGGCCCCGTTTGGGTAAGTTAGTGCATCAACTTCCTGGGGTCGTAACTTTTGCATACAATATCTGTTTTAGGCATGTGATAGCCCGTTTGAAAGATATCATCGAGGAGATTCATTTTGGGATCTCAATAATTCCTTTGGTAATAATTAGGGAGATCAATCTTGAAAAACCTTCATTTAGGCCCTCAAAATTTCCCCGGAAGTTAAAACTACTAAAAATAGTAAATTGCCAAAATTCTCAAAAAACTGTTTTGAGCCAGTTGTAAAAGGTGGGTGGCCACTGATATCCATTTGGATCAATCCTACCTCCTTAGGAAGAAACAGTCTCCATTTTTTTGAGGTCCCCCATCATATGAGGAAATTTCTGCTGAATTTGGTCCCAGGTGAGACACTTGCCTTGGTGAAGGAGTTGCCCTGGTTTGATGACTCGACAAATATGGATCCTTTGTTGTTGAGTGCCCTTGATTTGTTTTTCCACAATCTGATCATTGGATGCCTATTTTAGGCATTCAGGGTTGAGCTCTGTTGGTGTCAGTTGTTCAGGTACTTCTGAGATGTCCAATAATGGTGGGAAATAAGGGCGAAGGAGATCTACGTTGAACACTGGGTGAATACCAAGGAAAGGAGGAATGTTGAGCTCAAAAGCATTATCCCCCATAGCCTTGGTGATAGTGTATGATCCATAATGGAATGGGAAAATCTTTCGATGGGGTCCTATAAGTCATTCTTTTTGCAAGTGAAACCAAACTTTGTCGCCCACCTGAAACTTATGCGACACCCGATGTTGATCATGGCGTTGTTTGTACTTGTCATTGGACTTTTGTAGGATATCCTGAACCTGTTAGCGAATGTGCTGGATCCTCTCAATGAACCGGGTGTCTTTGTTAGCTTCAGTTGGAGCAGGAGATGAGTCAGTCGAGGTGAACGCAAGGGGAAGTGCAACATTTATGGGTCCCAATGGTTGGAATCCCAACCCCACTTGAAAGGGGTTGTGACTAGTTGAGCTATGTAGGGCTCGGTTGTAGCTATGTTGGACATAGGGATGGTGTGAGGGTGATTTGAATTATACATGCCAAGGATATGCACAATCATTCAATTTACAACCTCAGTTTGGCCATCTGTCTGGGCATAGAAGGTCGTGGATTTGGTGAGCTTGGTGTCCAGCAGTGACCAGAAGCTCGACCAGAATGTCCTGAGAAATCGACTATCCTGATCTGAGACAATGGTTTTTCAGATTCCAAAATGTACCCAAAATCATTCAAATAAGATATTGGTAGTGGCCTCTGCTATGATTCTCTTCTTGCAGGCAACCAGAATTGCCATCTTGGAAAAGCAATCAACAAACACAAAAACACATTCATTTCCCCTCTTGGTGGATGGGAGGTCCGACATGTAGTCCATTGATCTGGATTCCCATGGCCTTTTAGGAGTAGGAAGAGGGGTCTACAGGCCCTATTTCTTAGTGGTCAGTTTGGAAATAACACAGGCAGTGCAGGACCTGATATACTTGTTGACCTCCTGTTGAAGTTTTGGCTAGTAGAAATGTTTCAGTATCATCACCATTGTATTTTCAACGCCGAAGTGTCCTGCCACCTGACTGTATTGGGCTTCCTAGATCATCTTCAGTCGCTCACTTGATGGAACACAGATATGGCCCAGATGACACAACAACCCATCCTGAAGATGGAAATTATTGACAACTGCGTTTGCACCCAACATTTGGTAGGTGGTGGCGAAGTCAGGGTATGTCTCATAGAGTTGGGGCCATCCAAATGTCTCATTGTTGAAAGAGTCTAGCACCATGGTGAGTTCCGCAATTGGTGGTCTACTGAAGCAATCAGCGACACAATTGGCGCTTCCTGTTTTATACTTGATGTTGAGGTGGAATTGCTGAAATTATGTGGACCACTTTTGATTGCGGTCATTCTGCAATTTTCCTTGTGTCTGCATGAACTATAGTGGCTTATGATCAGTGTGGATGATTGTCTCCTTCCCAAGAATGTAATGTCTCTACTGGCGGCATGCTTGCACAATGGAGTACATTTCTTTGTTGTCCACTGGTGGCATGTTGATCAATGATGTAGCCTAGGTAATGGACCATGTCCATGCCAAAGGAGAATTTTTCCAAGTTGGCATATAGCTTGTGCTGTCGCAGGGTGTGCAGAACCTACTGAATATGCTGCAAGTGTTCAACCCAAGTCTTGATATAAATTAGAATGTCATCTAGATACACCACTACAAAAGTATTGGTGAATGGTCATAGGATATCATCCATCATCCTCATGAAAGTGGTTGGAGCATTTGTCAAACCAAAGGGCATGACCAACCATTCAAAAAGGCCTTCCTTTGATTTGAAGGTGGTCTTCCATACATTTGTCTGTTCTATTGGGACCTTGTGGTAGCCAGACTTCAGATCAATCTTACTGAAGTATTTGGCCCCCGTGATTTGATCAAGGAGGTCATCAATTCAGGGAATCATGTACTGGCTTCTGACTTTGATTTTATTCAGAGCCCGGTAATCAATACAGAGTCACCAGGTTCCATCTTTCTTCTGTAACAGCAAGATTGGGCTCCTGCAAGGTGATGAGATGGGGCGGATGTGCCCCTTGTGGAGAAGTTATTGGATCTGTCACTTTCTCTCCTCATTCTCTAACAAAGAGAAATGATAGACTGGCCCATTGGGTAGCACTGCACCAGGGGTCATATCGATGGCATGCTTGACCTGGCAGTGCAGAGGTACCCCTGTAGGTGAGGAGAAGATATCTGAGTATTCTTCCACGACCTTATCTACTTGCTTCTGCTGTGTGGAGAGGTCGGCCGCAAAGAATCCAGATGTGGTTGTGATATTTCACTTATTCTGAGAGTGAATCATGAAGAAGACAAACTTCCCTGTCTGAGAGATGACCTTCCTACATTGCTTAACAGAGATCAAGGAAATAGCACTAGGTGGGACTTCCTCGGGTATCCTATACAATTTCCTATTCAAAGTAATAGTAACACTATGAGGCCTAGACTCATATACAGCATGACATTTCCATAAATAAGGTTGGCCCAAAAGAACATCACAAACTTCGAGAGGAACAACATCACACAATACCCCATCTTTGAAGGGGTTGATGCCATACGGCAGTCGACACTATTGGCTAACGCGGAGATCTCTTCCTTGGCAGAGATATCCAATGGTGTACGGTTGTGGGTGCGATGTTGTTGGTAGGGCTAGCCGCTTGATGACCTCTGCTGAGATGTGGTTCTTTTGGCTACCACTATCGATGATGAAGTGCAGTGGGGTTCCTTTTACCCACATCTATGAATTTAAGAGGCGCTCTCCTTCTTCTGGCTCGTCTGGTTCACCAGGCTGGAGCTTGGTGGTAGAAATGGTTTCACTGGGTTCCGCGTAAATGATCCGTCTTCCCCTTTATGGTTCTGGCTTAGAGTCATAATATGCATCTGATTCAGAGGCTTTCATTTCAGCCACCAACAACTACTTTGAGCATCAGTTAGTAGTGTTATGCTAAGGGCTCTTATGGAATCCGCACCACTTCCCGGTATATTTCTTTTTTCTTTTTGGTGTCCTTCTTTGCTTGCGGCTTGGACTCATTGTCTTGATACTCTCCATATTTTCTCTATCCTTTGCTCGATGGGTTGGGGCAACCCTTTCCTATCTTTTGTTGTGAGGGGTTCCAAGGCCCAAATTTCCGCGTCTTTTGTTTTAGCTTCTGCTCGATTTTGGCAGCATATCAATAGGTCATGCCCAAGGATGAGATGTCCTAAAATTCCATTTCAGTCTAGATGTATCTATGAAAATAAACATGATACTTGAGCACCATATTTCACTCTTAATCTTTGATACCCAACTTGGTGCACAAGGTATGGAATATATTTGTGAATTCTGGCACTACTTGGTCTCTTTCTTGTCGCAGTGTGGTCCATTTGGTATACAAGTCGTCATAACTTCCGACAGGGTAGTATTTCTCCTTAATAGCATCCCTAAAGGATTCCCAGGTGGCCCTGACTGAAAATAATGAGGTTTCCTCTGTTTCCTTTTGCTCAAAGAAAGTTTCCCACCAATCTTTGACATGGGGAACAACTTTGAGGAGCGCAAAAGTAATATTTTCTTTATTCGAAAAGTTATGGACAAATAAATACTGTTCTAGTAGATTCAACCACTTGTATATAGCATCTGTATCTATATGACCTTCAAATATAGGAATATCAAAGTATATTTGTACCTTGAATGGGGCGGCGCCTCCGTTCGAAGAAGATGCATCGCCTGTTGGTAGTCGCCGAAGGATTTGCGCGAAACTATCCATCATCTCGTTCCTCTGTTGCGTGAGGGCTTCCTCAATCAATAGTTTGAAAGGATATTTTGTCCCATCATATTTATTTTCTCCTGCCATGGGAGGTTGCTTGGGTGTGTGAGAGCTTCTTTCCTCAAGAGAAACAAGCTCGAGACCCAAGTCTTTGTACTCCGACCTCATTGGGGACATGCATTAAGATGACAAGGAGCAGACCGCTCTAATACCACTGATCTAGATTTTATGAGTAGAATGAAATGAATATAGATTATTAATAGGTTCTTAACACAAAATAACAAATATACAATAAAACTGGTTTTCTATTCAATAACGAAATAAGATGAAACTATAAAATGCAGCAGAAACAAGCTTATTGGAATGGTGGCGGCCTATCTCTGAGAAGAGATGTGATGGTAGTGCACATTCGAAAGAAGAAGGTTACAATGAGGATTTGAAGGAATTTTTTCAATAATAAATAATTCCAAAAACCCTAGACATCCAAAAACCTAACCCTAGGAGATGAAGCGCCAAAAGTCATGTGGGCCCCGTTTGGGTAAGTTAGTACATCAACTTCCCGAGGTCATAACTTTTGCATACGATCTTTGTTTTAGGCGTGTGATAGCCCGTTGGAAAGGTATCATCGAGGAGATTCACTTTGGGGCCTAAATAATTCCTTCAGATATCATTGAGGAGCTCTATATTTACAAACCTTCATTTAGTCCCTCAAAATTTCCTCGGAAGTTAAAACTGCTAAAAATAGTAAATTGCCAAAATTGTCAGAAAATTGTTTTGAGACAGTTGGAAAAGGTGGGTGGCCACTGATATCCATATGAATAAATCCTCCCTCCTTATGAATCCATGGTCTCCATTGTGTTGATTTCCCCCATCGGATGAGGAAATTTCTATTGAATTTGGCCTTGGGTGAGACACTTGCCTTGGTGCAGGAGCTACCCTGCTTTGACGACTCAATAAAGATGGATCCTTTGTTGTTGAGTGCCCTTGATCCATCTGTCCACAATCTAATCATTGGATGCCTTTTTTAGGCATTTGGGGTTGATCTTTGTTGGTGTCAGTTGTTCATCTACTTCTGAGGTGTCCAATAATGGTGGGAAATAAGGGCGAAGGAGATCCACATTGAACACTGGGTGAAGACCAAGGAAAGGATGAATGTTGAGATCAAATGAATTATCCCCAAAAACATTGGTGATATTATACGACCCATAATGGAGTGGGTGAAGCTTCCGATGTGGTCCTGTAATTCGTTCTTTATGCAAGTGCAACCAAACTTTGTCGCCCACATGAAACTTATGCGACACCCAATGTTGATCATGGTGTTCTTTGTACTTGTCATTGGACTTCTGTAGGATATCCTAAACCTGTTGGCGGATGTGCTGGATTCACTCAATGAACCAAGTGTCTTTGTCAACTTCAGTTGGAGCAGGAAATGAGTTAGTAGAGGTGACCGCAAGGGGAAGTGCAACATCTATGGGTCCCAATGGTTGGAATCCCAACCCCACTTGAAAGGGGTTGTGGCTGGTTGAGCTATGCAGGGCTCGTTTGTAACTATGTTGGACATAGGGAAGGCTCTCATCCCATGTACGAGGGTGCTTTGAATTATACATGCAAAGGATATGCACAATCATTCGATTTACAACCTCGGTTTGGCCATCTTTCTGGGGGTGGAAGGCCATGGATTTGGTGAGCTTGGTGTCCAGCAGTGACCAGAGGCTCGACCAGAATGTGATAAGAAGTTGAATATATCGATCTTAGATAATGGTTTTTGGGATTCCAAAATGAACCCAAACTCATTCAAAGAAGAGCTTGGCAGTGGCCTCTATTGTGATGCTCTTCTTGCAGGCAACCAGAATCGCCATCTTAGAAAAGCGATCAACAACCATAAAAACATAGTCATTTCCCCACTTGGTGGATGGGCGTCCTGACATGTAGTCCATTGAGATGGATTCCCATGGCCTTTCGGCAGTAGGAAGAGGGGTGTACAGGCCCTGTTTCTTAGTGGTCAGTTTGGCAATAGCACAGGAAGTGCAGGACCTGATATACTTGCTGACCTCCTGTCGAAGTTTCTTCCAGTAGAAATGTTTCTGTGGCATCGCCATTGTCTTTTCAATGCCGAAGTGTCCTACCACTTGACTATAGTGGGATTCCCAGATCATCTTCGCTCGCTCACTTGATGGAACACAGATATGGCCTAGACAACACAACAACCCATCCTGACGATGGAAATTATCGACAACTTCATTTTCACCCAACATTTGGTAGGTGGTGGTGAAGTCAGGGTCTGTCTCATAGATTTGGGGCCATCCAGATGTCTCATGGTTGCAAGAGTCTAGAATCGTAGTGAGTGTCATGACTAGTGGTCTACTGAGGCAATCAATGACGTGATTAGCGCTTCCTTTTTTATACTTGATGTTGAGGTGGAATTGCTGCAAGTATGTGGACCACTTTTGATGGCGGTAATTCTACAATTTTCCCTCTATCTGCATGAACTGCATTGGCTTATGATCAGTGTGGATCACTATCTCCTTCCAAAGAATGTAATGTCTCCATTGGCGGCATGCTTGCACAATGGAGTACATTTCTTTGTCATAAGTAGGGTACTTACGGACATTATCTAACATTGTCTCACTATTATAGGCCATGGGGTGGCCATGTTGACTGAGAATGGTGCCCACAGCATAGTCTGAAGCATCTGTCTCAATCTCAAAAGGATGTTGCATGTCTGGTAGTGAAAGTATTGGGGTTGAGCACTAGTGCTGCTTCAAATCATCGAACGCTTGTTGTTGGGACTGGCCCCACACAAATTTTGCCTTACCACCACCCCTCTTTATTTGGCTGAGGGCCCATGCAATATGGGAAAAACCCAACATGAACCTACAGTAGAAATTGGCAAGGCCTAAGAAGCTTCGAAGCTCAGTGAGTGTTGTTGGGGCTGGCCAGTCACGGATGACTTGGATCTTGGATGGATCCACATGTACACATGTTGATCAATGATGTAGCCCAGGTAATGGACCATGTCCATGCCGAAGGATCATTTTTTGAGGTTGGTGTATAGCTTGTGCTGCTGCAGAGTGTGCAGAACCTGCTGAATATGCTGCAAGTGTTCGGCCCAAGTCTTGTTGTAAATTAGAATGTCATCCAAATACACCACTACAAAAGTATTGGTGAATGGTCGCAGGATATCGTCCATCATCCTCATGAAAGTGGCTGGAGCATTTGTCAAACCAAAGGGACCAACCATTCAAAAAGGCCTTCCGTTGATTTGAAGGTAGTCTTCCATACATCTGTCTGTTCTATCGGGACCTGGTGGTAGCTAGACTTCAGATCAATATTACTGAAGTATTTGGCCCCCGTAAGTTGATCAAGGAGGTCATTGATTCAGGGAATCGGGTATTGATTTTTGACTGTGATTTTATTCAAAGCCCGGTAATCAATACAGAGTTGCCAGGTTCCATCTTTCTTCTATACCAGCAAGATTGGGCTCCCGCAAGATGATGAGTTGGGGTGGATGTGCCCCTTATGGAGCAGTTCTTGGATTTGTCTCTTTATCTCCTTATTCTCTAATGAAGAGTGACGATAGACTGGCCCTTTGGGTAGTGGTGTGTCAGGAGTCAAATCGATGGGCTTCTTGACCTGGTAGTGCAGAGGTACCCCTGTAGGTGAGGAGAAGATATCTAAGTACTCTTCCACGACCTTATCTACTTGCTTCTGCTGTGTGGAGAGGTTGGCTATAGAGACCCTAGATGTGGCTGTGATCTTTCACTTATTCTAAGAGTGAATCATGAAGAAGACAAACTTCCCTGTCTGAGAGATGACCTTCCTACATTTCTTAGCAGAGATCAAGGAAATAGCACTAGGTGGGACTGCCTCGGGTATCCTGTACAATTTCCTGTTCAAAGTAATAATAACACTATGAGGCCTAGACTCATATACAACATGACATTTCCATAAATAAGGTTGGCCCAAAAGAATATCACAAACTTTGAGAAGAGCAACATCACACAATACCTCATCTCTGAAAGGCTTGATGCCGTATGACAGTCGACACTATTGGCTGATGTGGAGATCAATTCCTTGGCGGAGCCATCCAATGGTGTATGGTTGTGGGTGAGGCATTGTTGGCAGGGCTAGCCTCTTGATGACCTCTACTGATATGAGGTTCTTGTGGCTACCACTATCAATGATGAATGGGGTGCCTTTTACCCACATCTGTGAATGGAAGAGGAACTCTCCTTCTTCTGGCTCGTCTGGTTCACCAGGATGGAGCCTGGTGGTATAAACGGTGGCATTGGGTTCTGTGTCAATGATATGTATTCCCCTTTTTGGTTATGGCTCTGATTCATAATCTGCACCTGATTCAGAGGCTTTCACTTCGGCCACCAGTGACTGCTTTGAGTGACAGTCAGCAGTGTTATGCCAAGGGCTCTTATGGAATTCGCACCACTTCCCTGTATCTTTCTTTGTCTTTCCGATGTCCTTCTTTGCTTACGGCTTGGACTAGTTGTGATGATACTATCCATATTTGCTCTATCCTTTGTTCGGTGGGTTGGGGCTTCCCTTTCCTGTATTTTGTTGTGAGGGTTTCCCAGGCCCAAATTGTCGCGTCTTTTGTTTGAGCTTCTGCTCAATTTTGACGGCATATTGGTAGGTCGCGCCCAAGGATGAGATGTCCAGAAATTTCATTTCAGTCTAGATGTATCTATGCAGAGCAACATGACACTTGAGCACCATATGTCACTCTGAATCTTTGATACCCAACTTGGTGCGCAAGGTATGGAATATATTTGTGGAATCTGGCACTGTTTGGTCTCTTTCTTGCCGCAGTGTGGTCCATTTGGTATACAGGTCATCATAACTTCTAACAGGGTAGTATTTTTCCTTAATAGAATCCCTGAAGGATTCCCAGGTGGTTGTGATTGAAAATAATGAGGTTTCCTCTATTTCCTTTTTCTCACAGAAAGTTTCCAACCAATATTTGACATGGGGAATGACTTTGAGGAGCGCAAAAGTAATCTTTTCTTTATTCGAAAAGTTATGTTCAGAAAAATACCCTTCTAGTAGATTCAACCACTTGTCTACAACATCTCCGTCTATCTGACCTTCAAATATAGGAATATCAAAGTTTATTTGTACCTTGAATGGGGCGGCGCCTTCGTTCGAAGAAGATGCGTTGCCTGTTGGTAGCTACCGAAGGATTTGCATGAAACTATCCATCATCTCGTTCCTCTATTGCATGAGGGATTCCTCAATCAATAGTTTGAAAGGATATCCTATCCCATCATCATTCTTTTCTCCTGCCATGGGAGGTCACTTGGGTGTGCGAGAGCTTCTTTCCTCAAGAGAAACAAGCTCGAGACCCAACTCTTTGTACTCCGACCTCGTTGGGGACATGCATTAAGATGACAAGGAGAAGACTGCTCTGATACAACTAATCTGGATTTTATGAGAAGAAATAAATGAATACAGATTATTAATAGGTTCTTAACACAAAATAACAGAGATACAATAAAACTGGTTTTCTATTCAATAACGAAATAAGTTGAAACTGTAAAATGTAGCGACAACAAGCTTGTTGGAATGGTGGCGGCTTATCTCTGAGAAGAGATGTGACGGCAATGTGAATTTGCAAGAACAAGGTTACAATGAGGATTTGAAGGCCTTTTTACAATAATCAAGAATGCTAAAAACCCTAGACATCCAAAAACCTAACCCTAGGAGATGAAGCACCAAAAGACATGTGGGCCCCGTATGGGTAAGTTAGTACATCAACTTCCCGGGGTCATAACTTTTGCATACGATATCCATTCTAGGTGTGTGATAGCCCGTTGGAAAGGTATCATCGAGGAGATTAATTTTGGGGGCTCAATAATGAATTAGGATATCATTTAGGAGATCTATCCTGAAAACATTCATTTAGTCCCTCAAAATGGCCCTGGAAGTTAAAACTGCTAAAAATAGTAAATTGCCAAAATTGTCAGAAAACTGTTTTGAGCCAATTGGAAAAGGTGGGTGGCCATCGATATCCATCTAGATCACCTACATAAATCAATTTTTTATCTCTTTTTCCCTTCATAATTCCCATGATTTAGAAGGTATAGTACCTGGGAACTCCTGACAATGTGGTTGCGATCAACTTATTGACCTCTTCAGGTAATGGTGCATGTTCTATAATTTCAAGGTGTGGTTCCTCACCATTGTTCTGACCCTCATATGGAATGTGAAGTTTCTCCTCCTCAAATTCATATTCTTCATTATATAATACTTCAATGTAATGAACCTTTCGCTTTCCCATACATCGACGACCTAGTTCCCATGGATCCTTCCAAATAAAGCATAATTTTTTTCTTCTAAGCTCTCTTCGAGTGTCTTCATCCAACCTGTCTTTCCCTATCCATGTCTGTTGGGGAAATTTTTTTTTCTACCCCTTCTGAGGAATGAAGGCCTTTACTGGGGCCTTTTTGACTGCTTTGTCTTTTATATCCTTATTTTTCTTAATGGCATCCTATAAGGTGGGTGGCCTAAAATCATTAACCCAACCCTTTAAGGGTTCAGTTATACCCTCTATAAATAGCATCACTAAACTTTATTCTGAGATATCAATTACTTTGACAACCAATCTATGAAAATCAGTGATAAATTCTTATGGTGTACCTGTCTCTCTCAATTGGTCCAACTCCTTGAAATGAATTTCAGGATCCTTCCTTTCAAACATCTCCATCACCCTATGGGTGAATTATACATATGATGTAATTTTAGCATGTCCAAGGGTGACCAACCCATGATGCCATCATTCATGAGCCTCCCCATCCAAATGTAAGGTGGAAATATTGATTTCCTCTGCCTTGGTCATTGGTTTGAACTAGAGATGATTATTCATCTTATGCACCCAAGTGCTAGTTGAACTCTTAGTTGATCCATCGAAAGAGGGAATAGTTAACCTGCCCACCCTGCACATAAGATCATAGTTTTACCGTTACTGCATTGATTTGTTCCATTCCCTTGGTTTGTTCCTATATTTATCATTGTAATAGTCTTGGAATGAAAATGATTCCTAGAAACTTTCTAGTGTGGCTAGGTACTCTTCGTAACCATTAAGGGGATCACTATCATGGTCCTATTGTTATGGAACTTTTGTCTGCTGCTCCTTAAAAAATTACGGTAATGATGGCCTTGGTATTTTAATGCTACATGTCGATGAAACACTCTTTAATGGAATATGAGTGTTTTTATTCTCCCTATAGGCCCTACTACTCTGTTGACTTCCATCTGTCTGATTTCCATTGTATCTTCCTTGGATTTGAATGAGTTGTGCCATGAATTGTGTTGCCTATTGTTGGCTAGTAGTCATATATGGTTATCCTGCAACTATAGATTCCAAAAATTGTTGGACTTTGTCTTCACCCTGGTTTCTCGTGCTTCCTTTTGGTTCTTATTTTGATGGGATTTCTTTTGACTTCCTGTCTAGTGATTTGTTAGAGGGTTTTCCTCCACCCCCCTTCTTTCTCAACATTACAGGATGGAAGAATCACCAACTCGGATACCACTGTAATATACTTGACCCAAATTATTAATTCTTCCTATGTGAAAATGATATTAAACCCTTACAATAACTTGCTCATTGAGGAATATTATCAAACAAATGGAAAGCACACATAAATAGAGAAGAATAATATGGCATCTTATTATGAAATGGAACAAAAATACAAATATCTCTAGTGGTTGTAAAAATAGTTGTAGAACAAGACTATGAATATAAACTAATGGCTACTAGGCAGCTACACAATTTGCTACAAACACAAAAGGAAACCTGGTATGATGCCAACATAGAAAATTAGGATGTCCAAGCCTCCCACTACTTTTCTCCAATATTTATGACATTGTTTGTCACCTATGTAAACCTTTGTACCTCCACACTAACTTTTCGAGACTGATCTGTTTTAAAAACCCCACCTACATGGGTACTTGCGAGACACCCACTAAGCATCACGTAGGTACTCATGGGACATCCTCTTCACAACCCATGGGTATGCCTTAAAATACCCCTACATGAGACTTTCAACACTATGACGACACTGTTGGTTATATCCTCCCGAAACAGGATGCCGAAACATTGTGTGCCCACTGGTATACTTCAAGATATTCAAAAAATACCTAAATAAAAAGACTCCAAATTAACTCTCCTTTGTCTAGCTAGGGTGGGTATTGCACCACCAAAACTAAACCTCCACTACAAGGGTTTTTACCAAAACCCTAATGAAAACACTAGCCACAAGAGAACTCAATAACATATCAAACCATAATTCCCAAAGAGGTATGCTTCCCTTCTATTTATTCTTATTATTTGATTCTTCTAGATCTTCCTTCTTGACCAATTCTAACCCTCACTTGATTAAACTATAATTATTTATTTTATTTAATATCTCTTTAAGGTTTGAGGAAACATATTCACAAAATATTTTGCAGTTTCAAATGCATCTACACAAAATTCTTGTGCGATCCTAGCACCACTAAGAATGCACCTTGCCTTGCCCATTAATGTTCTATTCATTATTTCAACAACCCCATTTTTTTGTGGAGTATATGGTGTGGATTGTTGGCATGCTACGCCACATTTCTTGTAGAATTGCTTAAAATAATTTCCACAAAATTCACCACCATTGTTATTTGTCAACACCTTGATCTTATTATTTGTCTAGTTTTCCACAAGAGATTTAAACAGTTTTAATTTCTCGAAAACCTATGATTTCTTACTTAAGAAATATATCCATGTCTTCTTGGAAAAATCATCTATGAAGGAGACATAATACATGGATCCACCAAGTGAAGGAACTGTTATAGGCCCAAATAGATTGCTATGAACCAATTCTAGAATCCCCTTTACCCTTGTCACTCCATATGGGAACCTCACCCGAATTGTTTTTCCATATATACAATGTTCAAAAAAATCAACTTCTAAATTGCATCTAGGAAAATATTCGACCATACCATTATTTCATATAGATCGAAGTCCTTTTTATCCTATGTGTCCCATCCTCCCATTCCATAACATGTTCAGGTTGACTTGATGAACACTTTTCGAGTTAGTTTAAATCGACTTGGCTCAAGATGAGTCGAGTCGATTTGAAGTCAAGTTGACTTTAGGAACAACAATTTTGTTGCATCCAATCGAGTTGATATTTCCTAACAACTTGTATAGGATTCCAATATGAAATCCTTTCATTAAAACCATTGCACCTCTAACCATTTTGCACATGTCCTTCTAAAATAGAATTTTCACTCCTACATCACTCATCTCTCTGATAGATATTAGGGTTCTTGCAAAACCTAGAATATGTAGCACACCTGGAAGAGTTCTACTCTTCCCATTCTGCAGTATTAGTCAGACCCTTCCCCATACAACAATTTGTTTTGTCAAGTCATTCACCAAGAACACATCTCCTCCATCATATCTCTCATATACATAGATCCATTCTTCATTCGTTTCCATATGATAGGATGATCTCGATTTGATCAACCAAACATCTTGATCCGATTGTGTATTGGTCTATGCTAGATATACATCATCTCCTTTATCTACAATAGTCTTTCTCTCAGTCAACTAATTCTCATCGAATCATATATTGACCTATGTAGCCTTCGAATTGTAGTATCATTTTATAATGCCCAAATTTACCACATTTCCAACACCTTCTTGATGACTGAAATGGGGATTTAGATATATCCTTCGACTTAGACTTTATATCAGATAATTTTCCTTTATCTCTGTCAACTGATTGAACTCTCACCATTAAAGAATATTTGGTCTATCCTTCCATGTTCTTCCTTCTCATTTCTTCTGATAGTATAGATACAACCACGTCTTCTAGTGCTAATTTGGTTAAATTACTCCCTATATCCACAACTAAGCTATCCCAAGAGTCTAGAAAAGAACGTAATAGGGTGATACATTTCTCCTCCTCGGTGATTTTGATATATACATATGATAATTGACTTATTATAGTCTTGAATGCATTTAAACTATCGTTTACCAAACTACCATCACTTAACCTTAGAGACAGATGGGTATAGATATCCTAATGTAGATAAGAAGGCACTTCTCTATGAAGGACACATCTGGAGTACCTCCGAAGATGGCATTGTTGATACTGAGAGGGGGGTGAATCAGTATCAAGTACAATTTAAAACATTTTTCAACTTATACTTGAACCATTAAATTATATCCAATTATAAATGAACAATAGTATAAGAGTTACACCAATACACCACAATACACCATGC
>ML777551.1:1247401-1299730 GCA_009831015.1 Picea engelmannii
AAGAGAATGATGTATACTATCCATCCATGGGTGTTTTATATTCATTTTCATTTTCCTTCATGTCCAAATAACTTCATCAATCTTCTGGTCCAAAACCCATGACTAGGGTTGACATCAATGACAACAACCAATCTTCCAACAGACATCGCACAAGGGGTTTGACCCAGATCCTCAAAAATAGAGTAGTTTTGGGGAGCTCTATAATTAGGGTTGTGGGTAGAGAATTTGAGGACTCCTTTCAGAATACAAGGTGGGGGCTTTGGATTTTTGATCTATAAAAGAATATCTAGAGGAGGGGAAGACTCTAGACCTGGAACAACCTATGAAGAACTATAATCGTGAGACCGAATGGCTACATTAATCTGAGACTCGACCTTATTTATGAATAGATGGTCACCATCCTGTGTCGATGGATTTTGACTCCCACTCACCACATTTCTAGAATTAGAGGAGCTCAAGGCCATGTGTTGATTATGTAGAAAAGGATTAGTCAAAAAAGTGGGTCGTAGAGATAAAATCCTTCCAGCTTCCTCATGTTTGGGGCACAAGTGGGTAAGGTGATCATCAGTACAAAGATTACACGGGAATTTCACCTTCCACATTTATTTCTTTCCCTCACAATCATTAACCTTCAATCTATCATTGTTAGTGTTTTCCCTAGGTTTATTATCATTACTCCTCCCACCCTTACGATTGTTACCACATCCTTTATTTTTATTCCCTCTTGGTTGTTGGTTACCATTTGGGTTGGTCGACGACTACACAGAATGCACATCCGTCGAATGAGTGGGAGTGGAGGACACATACAAAATATGTCCTTCTTCAGACTGGCTTAGAGAAAACTCTTTCAACTGGCTTGTCACCAAGTCTGTAGATTTAACATTTGTGGAGCCTATAATGTCATCGACATGAGGCCTAGGATTTTGTATAGGGTCATATTTCGACCTCGATGCATCAAGAAATATTTCATATAACATCCCATACTGAGAAAACATGAGATCTAACTGCTGATATTTAAAAATCGCTTCCTCTTCAGATGTTACCCCGGATGTAGAAAAATCCTTCAAAATATAAGGTAGTAAAGACTTAAGAAACCATTGCAACAAGAACTCTGGAGGAATGTAGGCTTTGATCAATCTCTTCTGTCTACACCACTCTTGTATGTGATCTAAGATATGGGTCGATTTTTCCTTTTAGAGGTCGACAAAAGTTCTGTGTCAGCATCATAACGAACCGACAATTGGAAGTAGTTGAGGAAAACTAAAACCATCTAATTAAAATTCTCATACATCTCCCCTAGTAGCTCTATATACCATTTCACTACAACCTCCTTGAGGGTGCATTGAAACAATATTAAATGAATAGAATTGTCGTTAAGAGAATTGGAAGAGCACCAAAGATGAAAAGTAGTGACATGATCACCAAGATCCTCACCATTCTTGCCCTTGAATTTTGGAATATCTTAAGGAAGATTGGTGGAGATGGGAGGCCATGTAAGGTCATGACGCACCAAGTCATTCATTAATCTTGAAAAGTATGGAAAATTGAGAGTGGCCAGAAAAGGGAGACGAGGTTGTGGGCCATAGAGATAAAATCCTCATAGCTTCCTCGAGTTTGGGGCACAAGTGGGTAAGGTGATCATCAATACAAAGCTTACACAGGAACTTCACCTTCTTCCTTTCTTTCTTTCCCTCACCAACATTAACCTTACATCTATCATTGTTAGTGTTTTCCTTGGTTTTATTATCATTATTCCTCCCACCCTTACAATTGTTACCACGCCCTTTCTTTTTATTCCCTCTTGGTCTTTGGTTACCATTTGGGTTCGTCAACGACTGCACAAAATCCACATCCATCGACTGAGTGGGAGTGGAGGACACATACGAAATCTGTCCTCCTTCAGACTGGCTTAGATAAAACTCTTTCAACTATCTTGTCACCAATTCTATAGATTTAACATTTGTGGAGCCTATAATTCTATCGGCATGAGGCCCAAGATTTTGTATAGGTTCGTAGTTCGACCTCGGTGCATCAGGAAGAATTTTGTATAACATCCTATACTGATCATATATGAGATCTAACTGTTAATATTTAAAAATCTCTTCCTCTTAAAATGTTACCCCAGATGTAGAAAAATCCTTCGAAATATAAGGTAGTAAAGACTTAAGAAACCATTCCAACAATAAATCTAGAGGAATGTAGGCTTTGATCAACCTCTTATGTCGACACCACTCTTGTATGTGATCCAAGATATGGGTGGATTTTTCCTATCGAAGGTCGAAAAAAGTTCTATGTCGGCATCATAACGAACCAACAATTGTAAGTGGTTGATGAAAACTAAAACCATCTAATTGAAATTCCCGTATGCCCCCCCTGGTAGCTCTATATACCATTTCACTACAACCTCCTTGAGGGTACATTGAAACAATATTAAATGAATAGAATCGTCGTTAAGGGAATTGGAAGAGCACCAAAGATTAAAAGTAGTGATGTGATCACCAAGATCCTCAAAATTATTGCCCTCAAATTTTGGAATATACGAAGGAAGCTTGGTGGATATGGGAGGCCATGTTGGGTCATGACACACTGGGTCATTCATTAATCTTGACAAGTATGGAAAATTGAGAGTGGCTAGAAAAGGGAGACAGGGTTGCGACATCTGGCCCCAAGATCTCAGGAAAGATTAGTGTTGGGGAATTGTAGCCCATCTAGGTTTCTAGTATGCACCATGGACCTATCCAGGGTTGTAAAAACCCCCTCCAAACTAATTCATAAGGGGTTGGTTGGGCACCATTCCAGTAGGAATGTTATAATGAGGGTTCTAAATATTTCCCCTAGTCAGAATGGCTCCAGGTTGGGATTTTCCCAAAGTATGGAACTGACCTCCTCTAGGTGAAAATATGGAGGATAGAGGTGGATTCGTCATGCCAAACTTGTTGGTCAGAATCAGTGTGGAGGAGGTAAGTGTAAAAAATGGAACATAAGCAGTAGCTTGTCCACCTGGTTGATTACTCCATCCAGGAGCATTAAGACTAGGATTGTACACAGTATGGAAAGTAAGATGGATTCCAACCATAGGATTCACTTGAGGAACATGAGAATTACCAAACTAAAGTGGAATATGTGGAGTATCCATTCCCCCAAGTCCAATACTAGGATTTGGATTAGATGTTGGAATGGAGGATGAAAATTGTGATGTGAAATTCAGCATACCATAAGAGAAAGGGCTAGAGGTCGCAGTGATGAACTAAGTATAAAAATACTTGATATATAAAAAATAAATCCTAACTCCAACTAACAATCAAAGAGCACACCAAAATAAACAAACAGGTCAATATGCACACAAACAGGATGAAGTGGCTAAAAGGGGCCTCCCTCCCTAAAGTAGGTATGCCTCACCCAAGCGAGGCCTGAGACTCCCTTCAAAATATCAAAGGTATAAGAATGAGTTATAAGGTCCCTCGAGGGCTTAACAACGCGGTCGATCAGATCCTCCGGGAGAGGTGATCCTCCATAAAGGTTATGTCTTATCCGACCCTTATCTGACTCAGGGTACCTATAGAATAACCCCTGCAAGTAACCTATGTGGATACCTATGTCAAGAAACTAAAGACACCATGATATAACCAATGCATAGGTGAAAAATCGTAATTCAGGTCCACCGAATGGGTAGGGTAACAAATCCTGAAATCTCAAAAGAATTTCCTCTCACAGAGGTAAAGGTACTAGCAAGACCCCCATATACGAATAGATCCCCAAAAATATTCTGACGCTAAGAAGGTATTGGAGGGATATCTCCTCAAGCAACTTCATGTGACCTCGTTCTTAACTCCGGTGTGAGCAGAGCCTCCTGACGTCACTAATTATATAATGGATTTCACCACTCCCTTAGTCAGACACATATGTTGAGTTTAATAGCCTTGGGGAAATTTACTCACAAAATCCTATTCTAAGGCTCTAAATCATAAGCCGGTTTGTGCACCCTGAAAAACAAAATCGTGTCTAATCAATTTTAACTGTATCAGCATTACTTTTAGTGTCTTTTTTTACTCAAAATATGTGGTCATGAAACTGATGATGTTATGACTCAGCAAGTAAAAGACATGAATATGAATATAATGTAAAGTCATAACTTCAATTCTCAATAAATGATAATCTTTTCAACAATGCAACTTTCAATTCAACTCTACAATTTCAAATAAGATGCAATCTTTCCATACATGTATCAACATCAATGATAAGAACCCAAAATATCAAATACCATAATGCAAAAAAGTATTATTTTTTGTATTTTCAATATAAAGGAAATGAAAATGCAAGGACTAAATAATCAACTTGATATATAAACCCTACTGTAAGAAAAAGAGACAAACCAATTAGGAGATCAAGAAGCAAACACCTAGCCCAAGATGCAAGGACAACCAATGAAAAATATGATGAGAAAGAAAAACCTCCCGAAAATTCAACCAAAGAAAGGTTTCCTATCACTCTGTAGGCACTTAACAGTCATGACAGAGACCCAAGAAGACTCAACCATCATCAAACATTACCCAACAAATACCAAACTGAGAAATCAATCAAATAAGGATGATGTATGTCATTGTTCAAGAAAAAAACACGTATCTATGCGCCCTATAGAACGACATCTCACATATGTATGCGTTTGTCAAGGGAAAACCCGCATATATGTATTAAAACACATCCAGGTTAAGGATAATTCCAATAAACTCATACTCAAAAAGCAAATAGGATTTCAAGCAATCATATGACAAAAAACCTCAAGCTAATTGATGCAGGAGCATCTACAACTCGCCAAGCGAGCTAGCGCGCGCAGAGACAAGGGAGACAGCTGGACGAGACAACAAACTTCAGATTTTTAATTTTTCCTTGGTATTGTTGCGCCGTCATTTAACAAAAGGCATTCAAAGCCGGACGCACTTGTATTATGTTGTAGATAGGAAGGCATTTAAGACTATTAAGGTTATTAGATAGAAATTTATTGTAGATTAGACAGTCACCTTTCGAGAGGGAAAACAGAGTATAGACACCCTCCCTTGTGTCATTGTAAAAAGGGAATCAAGCATTAACATTGAGAGCAAGCAGAGAGCAGAGCAGAGAGTTGTGAAGAAATCTCCATGTACAGTTATTGAATTAATAGGAATAGCTTTGATTCAATTCCATGGATGTGTTTGATCTTTGTGTGTTGTTGATACTATGCTTGTGCATGTTTGCTTCTTTCTATGCTTATCTTTTATATGCTGCTTATGTGATTGCATATCAGGTTCGAAACCTGAGAGAATGAGGGAATGAGTTTCAATTGTTTCTCTGTTTAGGCCAGGAGATTCCTGCATAGAGTGTAGTTGAATTCCTTCGCATAGAGTGCGTTGAGGAGGCTAAACAGTTGAACGTTCACTCTCACTTCGTTCAGAGTGAAGTTAAGTTATTCGAGCTGTGCAGGTAAATTGCAGGTCGAATTTGAGTCTCAGTAGCAAGTCTGAGAAGGGGAAGGTTGAAACTATTGCGAGCGTGAATGCATAGGACCCAGAAGATTTCATCACTTTTGGAAGTGGTTGAGGACCGAACACAGGGAGCGTGTTCGAGGAATCCTTGAAGGAGTCCGAGTTGATAAAAGATCAGGAGGGATAGTTCCTTTGGTTCACTGTGAAGTCGACCCCAGTAGAGGTCACACAAGAAGAAGGTGGTGGAGCAGAGATCTCTTCACAGAGGAAGAGAATCGGTGACTTGAGTTTATCGTGAAAACTCGCGAAGTCCCGTGGATCACTGGATCTAGGGGAAGGAGCGAGGAGGTTAACCCTCAGACGCAGGAAGGATCATTTGCCATCGCAATCGGCGAATCAAGTTTGTCGGGTGCAAGAATCCCATGCACGTCGAAATCGCGAGTGGCGATTCCCCGATTTTATCAGAGCCGTCGATCATAGGAGGGATAGGGGGCACGAGATCCCGAGGAGTCGGGTTTCGGCACTTCGACGTCTTCGAAGTCGAAGGGAGAACGGAGAGATAGCGAAGTACCGAGTCACGACGTGTCCCATGGAGGCTGTGTAGGGTATAACACGTGGCATCGGCACCCCGACATTTCGGGGATTTGAAATATAAGGGTTCGGCAACGCGAGTAGTGATATCCTGAGGTTGACCGTTGACCATCGGGGATCAGGGTTCGGGTTTCAATTGCACGAGGTCAGTGCTGCAAGCCTCATGATATCGCGAGACCCGATCTCACGATACGCGAAGAGGAGATTTCCGAGAAGACTATGGGTAAAGAAATCCCAAGGGAGTTGGAAGAGCATTGACTCTTCGGGCCGCGGAGAAAGAGAAGGTCCTGGCGGGGCGATCGTGCCGTCGAGGGTGCGGGTGGCCGTTAAGTGGTATCAGAGCCGGATTGAGCTCTCTTTGTTCAGATAGCAGAGAGAAGTGGGTACATAATGTCGCCCAGGAGAGAGAGGCACTCACCTGATCGTGAGGACAGGGAGGCCCGAAGAAGGGGTAGGCCAGCAGGGAATCCAGAAATGGAACGTCAGATACGAGATCTCAGGGCGAGACTCGAGGATATGGAGGCCGCCCAAAGGCGTGGAGTCGACGCAGGAGAGTTCAGTGATCCCGAGGTTGAAGAGGAGGTTGGACATGATGAAGGGGAGGTCTCAGCAGAGGATGCCTCAACAGAGAGGTTGATTAGAGCTATCTCCAGGATGAGCTCGAAGACAAAGATGGACATTCCCGTCTATGAGGGAAGTCTAAATGCTGAGGAGTTGCTGGATTGGATCTGAGCACTCAACACCTACTTCGATTATGAGGATATCGAAGAGCACTAGAAGGTAAGGCATGCCATCACAAAGCTGAAGGGACATGCAGCCTTATGGTGGGACGAGCTGCAAGAAGACAGGCGTTCTAAAGGAAAACAGAAGATAAAAAGATGGGATCAGATGATCGCCAAGATGAAGGCGAAGTTCATTCCGAGGGATTACCAGATCACTCTGTTCAGGCGCATGCAGAACCTGAGACAGAAGTTGATGATGGTGAAGGAGTACACTAAGGAATTTTATAGGCTCAACATCCGAGCTGGTCATCGGGAAAGTGATGACGAAAAGGTGGAAAGATACCTGAATGGTATCAAGTATGACATTCAGGATGAGCTGAGCATGCTGACCATCCGCATAGTCGAGGATGCGTACCAAATGGCTCTGAAAGCAGAAGAAAATCTGAGCCGCAAACAGGGACAGCGAGGGTGAGGCGGAAGCCAGCCTAGAGGCAAAGATGTTACCCAAGAACGGATGCAGAAGCCCAAGGAGGATTGGAAGAAGCCTCAGGGTAAAGCTGAAAGAGGTGGAACCTCACAGCAGAGGCAGCAAAACGCTGAGCCGAGGAGACAGCAAGATGATCAGCAAGGAGGATATGCTGACGCAAATACCTTTCCTCGTAACCGAGGTAGAGGAAGAGGTCGAGGAGGAGTTATCACATGTTTCACGTGTGGTAAAGACGGTCATAAAGCCGTTGACTGTCTAGAGAGGAAGGTGGACAGAAGTGAAGCTCACCTCGCTGAGGCGCAGCAGAGGCGTGATGTTGAGAGCGAGGATGCGGACAGTGGAAGGTCGGTTGGAATGCATAAGGTCCTTTTGAAACCTGAGAAGGAGATAGAGGACACAGCTCAGAGATGCCGACTGTTCCGGACAACTTGCAAGACCCAGGGATGGAAATGCAAGGTCATAGTGGACAATGGGAGCACAGATAATCTCGTTTCGACCGAGATGGTGGAGAAGTTGGAGCTGAAGATGTGCAAACAACCGAGTCCTTACAAAGTGACATGGTTGCAGAAAGGACACCAGGTATGTGTTACAAAACAGTGCTTGGTCAATTTTAAAATGGGTGAATATAGGGATGAAATCCTGTGTGATGTCATTCCCATGGATGTCTGTCATGTTTTGTTGGGAATACCATGGCAGTATGATAGACATGTTGTTCATGATGGGAGAATGAACACATATAACTTGGAAAAGGATGGAAGAACACACACGTTGCTGCCGATGAAGGATAAGGAAGTGAAACCAGAAGTTAGCAGCATGATACTTCTCATGAGTGGGAAAGAGTTTCTCACAGAGATGGAGAAGGATGAAGATCCACAGTTCTTTGTTGTCAGGAAGCCGAGAATTGTCCTGACAAGAACAAGAGTGGATGGCTTACCAGAGGAGATTCAGCAACTGCTGGGAGAGTTCGCTGATATCATCGTGGACGAACTACCTCGTTCGTTACCATCGATGAGGAGTGTGAGTCACCATATTGACCTCATACTGGGAGCGAGTTTGCCGAATAAAGTAGCATACAGGTTGACACCTCAAGAGAACGAGGAGGTCAAAAGGCAGGTTCAGGATCTGTAAGACAAAGGACTAGTGAGAGAGAGTCTTAGTCCATGTGTTGTTCCGACAGTACTGAGTCCAAAGAAGGATGGAGGCTGGAGAATGTGTATAGACTCCAGAGCCATAAACAAGATCACCATCAGGTACAGATTCCCATTACCGAGAATGGATGACTTGATGGATTGCCTGAGTAGAGTGAACTATTTTTCTAAGATAGATCTCAAGAGCGGATATCATCAGATCCGGATGAGAGAGGGAGATGAGTGGAAGACAACATTCAAGACAAACGAGGGTTTGTACGAATGGCTGGTCATGTCGTTTGGCTTGACAAATGCACCCAGCACTTTTATGAGGCTGATGAATGAAGTCCTGCGAGAATTCATTGGCAAATTTGTGGTGGTGTACCTGGACGATATACTGATTTTCAGTAAAACCAGGGAAGAACACTTGAGACATTTGGCCATAGTAATGAGAAGACTACAGCAGGAAAAGCTGCTGATCAATTTGAAGAAGTGTTCCTTCATGCAGACGAAACTCATATATCTGGGTTTTGTAATCTCGGCAAATGAGTTGAAGATGGATCCTGAGAAGGTGAATGTAATCAGGAATTGGCCATCGCCGAGAAATGTTTTTGAGGTAAGGAGCTTCCATGGTTTGGCGAGCTTCTACAGAAAATTCATTAGAAATTTCAGCGGAATTAGTGCTGCAATGATGGATACTGTGAAGAAGCGGCATAAGGTTTTCCAGTGGACAGCCGAGGCTAAGAGGAGCTTCAATTTGTTGAAGCGGAAGATAACTGAGCAGCCAATTCTGGTGCTGCCAGATTTCCAGAAAACCTTCCAAGTGAAGTGTGATTCCAGTGGGTATGTTGTTGGAGGGGTTTTGAGTCAGGATGATAGACCTGTTGCATATTACAACGAGAAGTTGGATGATGCAAAATTGAAGTACTCCACGTATGACAAAGAATTCTATGCCATCATTCAGGCATTGAAGAAGTGGAGGCATTATCTCATACCCAAAGAATTTGTGTTGTACAGCGATAATCACGCATTGCAGTTCGTGAGTCAACAGGAGAAGTTGAATCAGAAGCATGCGAAGTGGGTGGAGTACATGCAAAATTTTACATTTGTGATCAAGCACATTTCAGGAGCTGCGAACAAGGTGGCTGATGCCTTGAGCAGGAAATGTTTGGTGTTGCAGGAGTTCAGAGTCAAAACTTTGGGTTTTGAAAATCTGAAGGATATGTATGCAGGTGACGCAGATTTTGGCGAGGCATACGAGGCAGCCGAGAACCCAGTTCTCAGGGATAGGAGTCTGTGGATTGACTACCTGATCCAGGATGGATTACTGTTCAAGGGCAATCAATTGTGCATTCCAAATTGCTCTATGAGAGAGAATTTGGTGAAGGAGAAGCATAGCGGAGGCTTAGCAGGTCATTTCGGGCATGACAAAACATTCGCCAAGCTGAGTGAATCGTATTTTTGGCCAGGCATGCAGGCATATGTAAAACGGTTTGTTGACAGGTGTCGAATATGTCAACATGCGAAAGGGAGAAAGTAGAACACAGGGTTCTATCAACCGTTGCCCATACCTGAGAGGCCATGGGAGGCCATCAGCATGGATTTCGTGTTGGGTTTGTCGAGGACACAGAGAGGCGTGGATTCCATTTTTTTTGTGGTGGACAGATTCTCGAAGATGGCACATTTTATCCCGTGTCATAAGACGAGCGATGCAACCCACATCACCAATTTATTTTTCAAGGAGATCGTGCGATTGCATGGATTGCCGCGAAGCATAGTCTCGGATCGGGATACGAAATTCATAGGTCACTTCTGGAGGACTCTATGGAAGAAGTTGGGGACTGACTTAGCATTCAGTTCTTCCTACCATCTGCAGACAGATGGGCAGACAGAAGTGGTCAACAGAAGCTTGGGAAATCTATTGAGAAGCCTGGTGATGGAGCATCACAACAACTGGGATCAGATCTTACCACAGGCAGAGTTTGCGTACAATGATTCTGTGAATTGAAGTACAGGTAAGAGCCCATTTCAAATTTTGTATGGGACACAGCCGAGAGGAGTGTCTGAAATCAGGGAGTCAGAACAGGCTAATACTAGCAGCACGAGGGCTGAAGAATTCGCAGAGGCAATGCGGGAACTTCAGACGGAGGTGAAGCAGCGACTGCAGAGGTCGAATCAGGAATATAAGCGCAGAGCCGATCAGAGGAAAAGGTAGCTTTGGTTTGAAGTTGGAGACATGGTTCTGGCGCATTTGAGGAAGGAAAGGTTCCCGAGGGGAACGTACAACAAGCTCAATATGAAGAAAATTGGGCCGTGCAGAATTCTGAGAAAGTTTGGTGAAAATGCATATGAACTTGAGTTGTCGGAGGGCATTGGGATATCTCTGATATTTAACATTTCGTATTTATAACCCTATAGGGATGATGAAGTAGGCACTAGAACTGGGGAACCATTGGTCCAGTGGCAGAAACAATTACCATTTGCACAGAAACCCGAGATTGATTGCATACTGGACAAACGAGCAGGTAAGAATACCAGGAGGAAACAATATTTTGAATACCTGGTGAAGTGGAAGAACCACCCAGTGGAGGATGCCAGCTGGGAAACAGAGGCAGTCATACAGAAGCATGAGCATAGTGTGCAGGAGCTCATGAGCAGGAGCCCATGAAATATTTTGAGCCGAGGAGTATGATGCAGGAGCATCTACAACTCGCCAAGTGAGCCAGCGCGCGTAGAGACAAGGGAGACAGCTGGACGAGACAACAAACTTCAGATTTTTAATTTTTCCTTGGTATTGTTGCGCCGCCGTTTAACAAAAGGCATTCAAAGCTGGGCGCACTTGTATTATGTTGTATATAGGAAGGCATTTAAGACTATTAAGGTTGTTAGATAGAAATTTATTGTAGATTAGACAGTCACCTTTCGAGAGGGAAAACAGAGTATAGACACCCTCCCTTGTGTCATTGTAAAAAGGGAATCAAGCATTAACATTGAGAGCAAGCAGAGAGTAGAGCAAAGAGTTGTGAAGAAACCTCCATGTACAGTTATTGAATTAATAGGAATAGCTTTGATTCAATTCCATGGACGTGTTTGATCTCTGTGTGTTGTTGATACTATGCTTGTGCATGTTTTCTTCTTTCTTTGCTTATCTTTTATATGCTTCTTATGTGATTGCATATCAGGTTCGAAACTTGAGAGAATGAGGGAATGAGTTTCAATTATTTCTCTGTTTAGGCCGGGAGATTCATGCATAGAGTGTAGTTGAATTCCTCTGCATAGAGTGCGTTGAGGAGGCTAAAAAGTTGAACATTCTCTCTCACTTCGTTCAGAGTGAAGTTAAGTTATTCGAGCCGTCCAGGTAAATTGCAGGTCAAATTTGAGTCTCAGTAGCAAGTCTGAGAAGGGGAAGGTTGAAACTGTTGCGAGCGTGAATGCATAGGACCCAGAAGATTTCATCACTTTTGGAAGTGGTTGAGGACTGAACACAGGGAGCGTGTTCGAGGAATCCTTGAAGGAGTCCGAGTTGATAAAAGATCAGGAGGGATAGTTCCTTTGGTTCGCTGTGAAGTCGACCCCAGTAGAGGTCGCACAGGACAAAGGTGGTGGAGCAGAGATCTCTTCACAGAGGTAGAGAATCGACGACTTGAGTTTGTCGTGAAAACTCGCGAAGTCCCGTGGATCACTGGATCTGGGGGAAGGAGTGAGGAGGTTAACCCTTAGACGCAGGAAGGATCATTTTCCATCGCAATCGGTGAATCGGGTTTGTCGGGTGCAAGAATCCCATGCACGTCGAAATCGCGAGTGGCGATTCCCCAATTTTATCGGAGCCGTCGATCATAGGAGGGACAGGTGGCACGAGATCCCGAGGAGTCAGGTTTCGGCACTTCGGCGTCTTCGAAGTCGAAGGGAGCACGGAGAGATAGCGAAGTCCCGAGTCGCGACGGGTCCCATGGAGGCTGTGTAGGGTATAACACGTGGCATCGACACCCCGACATTTTGGGGATTTGAAATATAAGGGTTCGGCAACGCGAGTAGTGATATCCCGAGGTTGACCGTTGACCATCGGGGATCGGGGTTCGGGGTTCGATTGCACGAGGTCAGTGCTACAAGCCTCGCGATATCGCGAGACCCGATCTCACGGTACGTGAAGAGGAGATTGTTGAGAAGACTATGGGTAAAGAACTCCCGAGGGAGTTGGAAGAGTATTGACTCTTCGGGCCGCGGAGAAAGAGAAGGTCCTGGCAGGGCAACCGTACCGTCGAGGGTGCGGGTGGCCATCACTAACTGACAGCAATCAAAGGAGAAAAAAACTCCAAACCTCGAAAAGAATATTCCCTCCCCAGTATGGTCATCAATTATGTTACGAGGAAAATCACTCTATGGCATGGGTTAAACCACAATACACGGAAATGACCACATAAATCAACTCTAATCACAAGTATGCTATATAAATAATGATGCTAACAAGACAAGATAAAGAGCCTACCTCGTCCTAACATTCAAAGAAGACCATCATTGAGCACTCGACTCAAATCTATATACTTGCAACTTGTCCTCAATGTTATAACTGTCAGATAGTTGTCTTAGGTTGATGGATAGTTGGTATGTATTGTTGGTTGTCAATGATGTCAATCATTGGAGAGAGATATTGTATATCAACCCTTAGTGATTAATGTCAACCCTTGGAGAAAGTCCAGTAGCAAGTTCTGGTAGCACAAAGGCTTGGGAAATGGACCCAAGTTTGTTTGATGTATAATGGTAAGCATTTTAATATATTTTAAAGTAATACTATTCTATATGGGTAGTATATGTCATTCCATTTTTGGTGGTATGTGGAACGTCACATAACTCCTCGTGGTTAGAGAGTTATGGACATGTAATGTTGGAGAACCCAAGTTTGGGTAATGGACCCAAGTTTGTTTGATGTATAATGGTATGAGTTTTTATATATTTGTAAGTAAAACTATTCTATATGGATAGTACATGTCATGCCATTTCTGGTGGTATGTGGAACATCACATAAATCCTCATGGTTTGAGAGTTATGGCCTTATGCATTTGGAGAACCCTCATGAGTCATCTAGAAGCCCCAAAAGGTCAAAGTAGTCAAAGTGGTTTAAGATATTTTTAGAAGGTAAATAATAAAGTGAACTGATGAGTGTACTATAATTCAAATTGAATACAAAATAAATTATTTAAATAATAAATTACTAAGTTGACAAGTGGTTAGAAGTGAGTTAGCCCTAAAATAAGGAAAGTGGTTTAAGATGGTTAGAAGGTAACCCCTTGAGGTAAACTGAAGTGATGAGTGTACTAAGAGTCAAATTGGATACAAAACAAATTATTTAAATAATAAATTTAATGGATAAATTACTAATTGGACAAGTGGTTAGAAGTTGGCTAACCATAAAATAAGGAAAGTGGGTTAAGATGGTTAGAAGATAACCCCTTGAGGAAGCTACATGAAAGTATAAATAAGAGGAAAGGCTCTCTAATTTTATATCAAACTTGAGCATATTGAATATCTATAGGTGACTAAGGTAACCAAAGGATATCTAAGCTGAATTTCATAGAGAAGGTGAAGTAAAGAAGGCCGAAATTCAAGGGAAGATAAATTATTTTGATGATGCTTTCTAAGGTATGTTATTTACAATTCATCTCGCCATTTTTTAAATAACTTTTTTTATAGAATGATCCAGACCATGAAATTGATATCCCATTGGGAAAACATGTCCAAGTAGATGTGGTACGAATTTCATCTTGTGTTTCATTGTAGTTTTGGAGTTACACTCTGTGGAAAATAGGGTTTGTGGCTAGTCCTGAAACTAGTCTAAAACAGGTGTTTCGGGTACAAACGTCATAACTTCTTCATAAAATATCCAAAATAAGTAAGACAAAAAGTGTTGGTTATATTTTATTATGTATTATTTTGTGTAAAATTTTCATATCGATACAACAAATGTTTTGTGCGGGGCACGCTCTACAAGTTCGCTCTCTAGAATAAGCCAGAATTCAACAAGGTATGCAAGTTTTTCTATAACTCCTTTTCTGAGAGGTTCCAAGTAGTGAAACCTGGAGGAATTGCATAAACCACATTGACTAAACTTGTGTATTTTTTTCAGATCTTTATTCATTACAGGTACATAGTTATTATTATTTCAAGTTAGATTTGTTTACTAATCCAAAACTAGTCATGTGAGACTAAAGAAGAGTTTGATGAAAATGCTAGTATCTTGTTGTTAAATTTAAAGAAGGTTTGCAGGTATGTGATCACATACATCCGTTCTATTATAGAGTTACAAATCAGATTTGGATCATGAAATTGATGAGGGATTTTAGTTGATGTATATGTTGGGTACATGGTTGAGACAAGTAGTTGATGAGTTGGCACATACATGAGGTGTATAGTTGATGACGTTGGTACATCTTGATGAGTCATAGTTGATGACTAGTTGATACATGATTTGTACATACTTGGTACATGGTTAGAGCCACTTGTTAGTATTATTGTTGACACATGGTTTATGGATGATGTAGCATACTTGTATTTGTTGGACACACCTACCACACTTAGAGGGGGGTGAATGAGGGTGGGGATCTTTCTACCAAAACTTTCCTCTTACACAAAACACCTTAGTTAATATTTAGTATTTACTCATTACCCATTGTTGTCATTTATAACCAGTTAGTTGCGAACATAAATCAGAAATATATCATGAACAAGTCATCACCACAATGAACACAAAGAACACAAGATGTATGTACAATTTTTATTTTTATTATGGACAACAATCTGGGGGTTTTCCAACAACAATTGAATAGAGTACAACTCTACAAGAGAACCAGCTCTATAATGAAAGACTCAACTTACACCCTCAGCACCAACTGAGATGAGGAAACAATCCTCAACAGATATCAATCTGTCAACCGGTACGCCACTTGTCAGTAGTGCATCCAGCGTGTGTACGTTCTTTGGCTCACTACAGCCCACGTATGTACGCGGCCAGTGTATACAACAACCTGTGTATACCTTCTGAGCTGTTAGGGTTTTTCCTTCAAGATAAACTTAGATTCTTTGCAATCAATATATCATTCTTTGATGTCTCTAACTATCCAATCTAACCACCAACCAATCAAAACATCTCTAAGCTCTCCAATAACTTGCTCATGTTGCACAATAAATCAATATGAATGTTATCTCAAACATGTATAAACAACTAGTATACCATAGAAATCATGTCACCATTGAATCACAATGGTACTTCTCACTCCATCAACCAAACCAACCAAATTGAACCACATCATAGAAGCCATATCAAGAATTCCCTAAGCATTCACAACACATCAAACAATACTATCCATCAAGATAATAGTGTAACCATACCAGTGTCTCAGTGGCAGATTTGAGCCCATATAATGCATATCTGGAACCTACTTCATCATCCAAGAGCATTGCACCAACTCAAACACAATTCTTCATCATTCCATCCCTTGTATGCACCCTGTCCTCATATAGCCCATGTGTGTACACGCCCTGGCCCTTTACAACACACGTGTGTACACACCCTGGCCCATTACAACCCACGTAAACCTAAGAAATTAGGGTTTCTGAAGCTCCGAGACTTTTTCCATCAAGATCTCTGATATTTCCAAAACTTTGATGCATTCATGAGATACTCCTCTCACTCTCTTTTTCAGAATAGATCTTCAATCATGGTCAAGAGATCCATACCAAAGATCCTCTCACAAGAATCTCTGCATTGATCCACAACAAAATATTATCTCCAAAAATGCACACTTCACAAGAGATCCAAGCTTCTTATTTATACTTTCATCCTCTAGGTCACTTAACCCATTTCTAGGTCACTTAACCTATTTTCCTTATTTTAGGGTTAACCACTTTCCATAAATAGAAAGTTCTCCAATATTTTATCATTTAAATATTCCTTCTTGATTTTGTCACTTCTTTATCATTTAAATAATGATTTCTTCTTTTAGGTCACTTTGACTTCTTTGACCTTGGGGGCTTTAAGTCTTCATATGGGGGTCCTCAAACTTCATAAGGCCATAACTCTCAAACCGTAAGGAGTTATGTGACATTCCACATACCACCAGAAATGGAATGACAAGAACTATCCATATAGGATAGTTGCACCAAAAAATTCATTTATCTTCATCTCATTATTCCACATACAAGAATGGGTCCTCCAACCATTCTTCTAGGGTAACTCAATCCACAAAGCATCTTCCCGTGAGGGATTTCACCATAAGGGGACCACTTTGGAGTTCATCCATTTGTGCACCTTATCAATCAGGATAAGACAATAATGATTCATCTTTTCATCAAACAAACTATGCATCATCATGTATCAATGACAACTCATTGATCCATCTTCATCTATGCATCATATCAATGATCCATCTTTATCAATTGGTTTCCACTTTGACATCTATCATTCTCATCAAGGACTATGCATATACATGTTCATCAATCATCAATCAATCAATCCTTTGACATCAATCAATCACTTGACATCAATCAATCAATCCATTGACATCAATCAATCAAACCATTGGCATCAATAACAACATGATTCAACAATCTCCCCCTTTGGCATTGATGGAAATACCAACATTAATGTCAACACGAATTACCAATTATTGATGTCAACATGTAGATAAGGCATGCTCTACATCCATAGTCAATGTGACTATCTCTCCCCATCAATAAACATCAATCACATTAATGTGATTAACTCTCCCCCTTTGACATCAATGGAAAAGGGCCATTATCCTCTTAGGGTTTCTCTCCCTGTCTAAGTGCCTTTGATCTTCCTTTGAGTAATCTCTCCCCTTTTGAACAAGGGATATGACTCTGATGTAATGTTGAATATACATCGAACATACTCCCCCTATGACCATCGCTCCTCCTGGAATTATGCCTCTATGATATTTATTCAAATATAGGGCTCTTTTCTAGGTATGCATCTGATAAATATCTCCTCCTAGAATCATGGGAAGAAGAATGACTCCCCCTATGGGTATGTCTCCCCCATCTCCTTTGCAACATTATCATCATGCAATTTCTACTACTCAACCAAATCATAGATCGACTTCTCTTTCAATGATGATCCTTCGACCTGTCCATGCATCAAACTTGTGCCATACCATACATCATGAAACAAAATATATGTCAACAATGAAATAATGAATCATGAGAAAAATATCAACCAAGTATATCTTGTGCCAAAATGTGTGCTCATCATGCACAACACCTATGTACATCAACCATGTACATCAACATCATACAATGTGCCAAAATATATCATTCATGTATTGTATCAATCATATTCCTCTATCAATATGCCAGCATGTGCATCTACCAATATGCCAACCATGTGCATCTATCAATATGCCAAACAAATACCATCTATGAGTGTACCATCATGCATCATCACTTGCACCAAGCAAGTATATCAACCATGCATCAACAAGCTATGACTCCCCAATGATGTACAACATGACTATCAACTCAACTCACATCTACATGTATTAATATGTAGCCCAACCACATGAAAAATGCATGCACCATGATATCCATCATATGCTTCCAATAATATATGATGTTGGAGCATCTCTCCACATCAGCCAGCCAGACATCCAGCCACATCAGCGCATATGCATTCAAAGCTAAAGGGAGAGCCGCAACCTCATTTGAATTTGAAATTGAATGTAATTAACTGCTTAGGCTGGTGAGCCATAGAAGTTGTGCCTTTGTGCAGGCGTTAGGTAGATCGGCTTTAATGCTAGATCGGCTGAGATCTAGATCCAGATGCTGGACTAGACAACCATTTATTGTAATTGAATAAAGTATGTAGAACTGGAGGGAAGCGCTCTAAGAGCCCCTAAGGTAAAAGAGATTTTGATATCTCAATTTGAAAAAAAAAAGTTAATATAGGAGAAGAGAAGAGCCAGAGAGAGCTCGAGAACACCCTTGTAAAAATAGGCATTTGCCATTTTTAATATATACAGAAGCAGTTTTTCCTACATGTCATGTTGTGTTATATGGATGTCTGTGTGTGTTCTTTCATACGCTGTGAATGTATGTGTGTTAGTGTATTTGCATGGAGTTTTATTGATTTTAGGGTGAAGGTCTTTGAGGTTTCATGCCAGGAGGGCGTGACAGAGTACTGCGGTCTCTGAATACCGGTGCACTGAGGATGCACTTCTGAACACTACGGGTTTAGACAAAGGCATGATGAGGCACAAGAGATGGAATCAACAACTCGGAGGAGTGAAGACCTCAAGGTTGTTGAATACCTTGGAGGCAAGGCTGTGTATGAGAAACACAGTTGCAGACAGAATTCTGTTGTGAATTCTGTAGAACTCTGCCAAGAGGGTATTGAGCATATGCACAAGGTGCAGTTGGAGGAACTCTGTTGTGAGTTCAGACAGAAGATCTGAGGATTTCTATGAAGCTCTGCCAGGTGGGCATTGAGCCAGTGCAAGGAGTGCATAGGGGAAGGAACTCTGCTGTGAGTTCAAAAGAAACATAATCACTGAGGATTCTGAGGAGCTCTACTAGGTGGGAATTGAGCAGGTGCAAAGGGTGCACAGAAGGGAAAAAACTGTTGAACATTCTGTGGAAAAGAAACTCTGTCGAGTGGGAATTGAGTTAGTGTGCAGACAGGAACGGGAGAAGAGAACTCTTTGAGTTCTGGAAGTGAGGGAAGAATCCACTGAAGGATCTTCATAGGGTTGTTGAACACCCAAATAGACTCAGCAGGAGGTTTCTTGAGTAGGAGACAACCAAGAAGGCGTCAAATTATCCATCTGTGGGAGAAGGAAGTTGAAGATAAAATCCCTTAGGGGTCTGAGTGGTTGAGAAGTTCAAGAAGGGAAACATTCTCATACGCACAGCGGGACTCGCAATCGTGGAGTTCGCGGAGACGAAGCAAAGGTCGAGGCCTTTGAGAATGTGAATTTCTCCCAAGGTTGGGAAGGAAGTGTGTAAGCTCAGGAGGAGCACAACAGTCATCAAATTGGCTGGAGGAAGAGATCTGGTTCATTGATTTCCATGTCCAGGAGGAGCTTAGGAGGAGCCTACAGAAGGAGGAGATCGACAACCATCGGATCTCACTTAAAAAATCCCGTAAGCAGTTGGATCGGGAGAAGATGCTCGAAGTTTATCCTCTGGAGAAAGTGCACAAGGATAAAGGATCTGGGCTGTCATATCTGGAGCAGGTACCCGACAACCATCAGATTGGATAGGAGTTGCACGAGGCTTAGCAGTCGGGATATTAGCCATCGAGAAATCGGGATTCTCGAGGGAAAGATAATCGAGACATTCCAAGTATCAAAACATCGGAGCGATATGGACCGTCCATTAGTAGAGACACGTGGCAGAGATCGAGCGCCTGTCGGTATTGAGGCGCATCGAAAAATCAGCATTTCCGTGGACAAGAGATCAGGGAAATCCAGGTCTAAAACCCCGGCAAAATATGAGCTATCCGTTCAGAGAGATAGGTGTCAGAGATATGAAGTGAGTCAGCATAGAATTCATCAGGAAATCAGAGTTCCTGAGGACAAGGAAACGAGACATCGAAAGTCTCAAAATCCTGGGGGAATCGGGACCGTCCATCTGGAAGGATGCGTGGCAGTGATCAGCATCATCGAGAAAAGCCCGATAAGGAAGTTGTTCATTGGCATTTGTTCCATCGGGTTATTGGAAATCTTGTGGACATGGTGTTTACGCCTTTTGAAGTCACGAATCGTGAAACCCCGATCAGTGGGGGACAACTGTCAGCACATCAGGGCAGAGGAAAGAGCCATAGTAGAAGCCAGATGTCAGTGCAGCGGAGAGTCGGGATTCAAGGAGTCAAGAATCCCTTAGGCGTATGTATTTTGGCATCGCAAACCCCGTAACCCCAATGGGGATAAGGTTGTGGTCATGGAGTAATGGTCACATGGACCCAGGGCTGAGCCAGGAGGGCTAGCTGAAGTTAAAGCACATCGGGAATCGGAGGATCGCGGATCCAGGGGACGATTGCATTTTGACATCGAAAACCCCGAAACCCCGACAGGGGGAGATAAGGCTATGGTCTTATGGAAGGAGGTCGCATGGACCAAAGGGCATAGCCTGAGGGGCTAAGGCTGGGCAAGGAGCTAATCGGTGATCGAGGATAGAAGAGTACAGTGACTCTCGATAGCGGGAAGCTCGAAACCCCGAAACCCGATATTGAGTCGGGGAAAAGTCACGGTAAAGTGCAAAAGGCCGTGAAGGGAGTTAAAGGACCTGTGGATCAGGTTTTAGCAGAGGATTCTAGCAAGGGATCTAAAGAGATAATTCGGCTCAGCAGAAGGGGATTTTTTGAATGATCCTGTGAGCGGGCGAGAAGTTTGTCGGAGGAGGAGATCCCTCATACTGCGTCAATATATCATAAGATATCTCAATGAAACTCAATTATGTACCAGCCATGCACTCCAATAGATCAACATCAATCCATACTCATGGGTTAGTGCCATGCACCCAAGATTTATTTTATATCATCACCTTACATGATCTAACATAGAACTATGAAAACTTGCAGCAAACAATGTCAGAATCTGCAATAAAAAATGTCAGAACCTGCAACACAGAGTTATACCATCACATCAAGTTGCAACCCATGTGCATTGCCTTTTTCCCAAGGCTTTACAACATATACGCGGCCTATTGCACAACAACTCGCATATGTATGTGACCTATACAAGGTCAGCCTACGTATGTATGCAACTGATACCACTGTCACTTGTGTATTCTTCAGTAGATGACTTTCTTGAGCTTCCCTTCAGTCTTTCATCCTATTCTGGATGTTTTGTCTTCTTCACCCACTTCTGTAGAGGTTCCTGCTTCTCAGAACTTGAGCTCTGAGCATCCATATTTTCAAAGATGTCTCCCTTTCTTCATTCCTTCTTCTAGACATGCTATGTGAAATCCTCATCATGGAATTTCTTCTTGTGTTCCAACACTCTTGGGATTTGTGGCCAAATCCACTACAACTGTAGCATCTCATGGTGTTACAGTGAACAACAATGTGTCCTACTTGATCACATCTCGAACACCTGATGGTGTTATAAAATCTTCCATTATATCTCCTTTCATAATATATACACTCAAAATATTTGTGACCATATCCATTACATGAATAATAATTCCCATGAAAAATACTTTCATACCTTTGTTTTGGTGTCCCAAGAATAGCTTTTTGGTGTCTTCCTTGCTTTGTTATTTTGAAATTTTCTTTGCCTTGTGTAGATGGTTGTTTTTCAACATTGTCTTCTTTCTTTGATGGACTTACCTCATGCTTCTTTGATGTTCTTGCTTCAGCATGTGTATATTCTCCTTTGTATCCAAGACCTGATTTATCACATGATGATCTTTGACTTTTCAAGATCTCATCCAAGATTCGTGAGCTATTCAAGAATTTGTTTGACTTTTTCACCTTCTTTCTAAGGTCAACAATTTCAGATTCTAACTTACAACATGACTCTTCCTTTTCATTTATTTGATTCTTCAATAGTTCCTCTATTCTTTTGGATTATTCAATTTGGGTCTTGAGATGGACAATGGTTTCAAAACTTTTGCTAATCTCATCATCTACATTCATATCTTCTTTTCCATTCTTTAGTCTTCTGATCTCTTCTTCCTTTTCTTGTAAGTGAGTCTTATTTCTCTCTTATTGTTCCTTGATCATTTCTTTTAACTTCAAGATGTGCCTTAGACTCCTCCTAAGAAACTTCTTAGTTTTATCCGAAATATAGTTATAGTCTATATAATAATGATCACTTCTATATCTATATAAACCCTCTTCAACTTCCTTTTGAAGTTTTAATAGATTTTCTTATATTCTTTTCATGGGATAATTACCATTAAACTTTACACAAACTATTTCTATATATTCTTCTTCACTTGTAGAGAAAAATTCATCATCATCATTTCAATCAAGGGTTTTTGAGGGTTTTTTACCTTCATTTGAAATATCTTCACTATCTTCCTTTTTGCCAATACCAACACATAATTCTTTGACTTCATTTGAAATGTCGTCAAGATCTTCCTTTATGCTATCATCACTTGATTCTTTATCGCCACTTGAAATGTTTTCAAGATCACATTTAGAAATAATACAATCAAGAGTTTTTGGAGATTCTTTACCTTTGGTAATCTTGATGGAGTGGTCTTCAATATCTTCCTTCTCCTTCTTTCTTTGATATGTCTCCTCTAGATTTATCCATAGATCCTTGGCAGAAGTGCATTGTTCCATGCTTTCTTTGATAGGGCTTGAGAGTCCACTAAGAATGGTATTAATATCCAATGCATCATTCTTCTTTCCTTCCCTTTGAGCTCCAAACTTTGACTTGTTCTTCAAGGGAACCGATCCACCAATGGTTGTCTTCCAAATAGTTTCTCCCATTGTCTTCAAATATAATATCATATCTATTCTCCAATTAGAATAGTTTTCCTCATCAAGGATTGGAAATTCATCATCCATTTGTGTGTCTATGGATCTCCTTCAATCTTGTTAATGCTTGTAATGAAGGTCGTCTCTAAAACCAATTGTTGGACACACCTACCACACTTAGAAGGGGAGTGAATAAGTGTGGTTCTCTTTCTCCCAAAACTTTCCTCTTACACAAAACACCTTAGTCAATATTCAATATTAACTCATTACCCATTGTTTTCATTTATAACTAGTTAGATCTGAACATATATCAGCAATATATCATCAACAAGTCATCACCACAATGAACACAAAGAACACAAGATGTATGTATAGTTTTTCTTTTTATTATGGACAACAATCCAGGGGTTTTCCAACAACAACTGAATAGAGTACAACTCTGCAAAAGCACCATCTCTATAATGCAAGACTCAACTTACACCCTCAGCACCAACTGAGATGAGGCAACAATCCTCAATAGATATCAATATGTCAATAGGTACGTGACCTATCAATAGTGCAACTAGCGTGTGTACGTGCTCTAGCTCACTATAGCCCGCATATGTAAGTGGCCAGTGTATACAACAACTTATGTATACCTTATGAGTTGTTACAGTTTTTCCTTCAAGATCAACTCAGATTCTCTACAATCAATATATCAATCTCTTCTATCTCTGACTGTCCAATCTGACCACTAGCCAGTCATAGCATCTCCAAGCTCTCCAATAGCTTGCTCATGTTCCACAATAAATGAATATGAATGTCATCTCAAACATGTATAAACAACTAGTATACCATAACAATCATGTCACCACTGAATCACAAGAGTATTGCTCACTCTGTCAACCAAATCAACCAAACTGAACCACATCATAGAAGCCATATCAAGAATTCCCTAAGAATTCACAACACATCAAACAATAATATCCATCAAGATAATAGTGTAACCATACCAGTGTCTCAGTGGCATATATGAACCCATATAATGCAGATCTAGAACCTGCTTCATCATCCAAGAGCTTCGCACCAACTCAAACACAAGTCTTCATCATTCCATCCACTGTACATGCCTTGTCCTCATACAGCCCGCGTGATTATGCACCCTGGCCCATTACAACCCGCATACACCTAAGAAATTAGGGTTTATGAAGCTCCGAGACTTGTTCCATAAAGATCTCCAATATTTCAGAAACTTTGATGCGTCCATGAGATCCTCCTCTCGCTCTCTTTCTCAGAATAGATCTTCAATCATGGTCAAAAGATCCATACCAAAGATGCTCTCACGAGAAGCTCTCCATTGATCCACAACAAAAGATTCTCTCCAAAAATGTACACTTCACAAGAGATCCTAGCTTATTGTTTATACTTTCATCCTCTAGGTCACTTAACCCATTTCTAGGTCACTTAACCTATTTTCCTTATTTTAGGGTTAACAATTTTCCATAAATAGAAAGTTCTCCAATATTTTATCATTTAAATATTCCTTCTTGATTTTGTCACTTCTTTATCATTTAAATAATGATTTCTACTTTTAGGTCACTTTGACTTCTTTGACCTTGGGGGCTTTAAGTCTTCATATGGGGGTCCTCCAACTTCATAAGGCCATAAATCTCAAACCGTGAGGAGTTATGTGACATTCCACATACCACCGGAAATGGCATGACAAGAACTATCCATCTAGGATAGTTTCACCAACAAGTTCATTGATATTCATCTCATTATTCCACATACAAGCATGGGTCCTCCAACCATTCTTCTAGGATAACTCAATCTGCAAAGCGTCTTCCCATGAGGGATTTCACCATAACGGGACCACTTTTGAGTCCATCCATTTGTGCACCTTATCAATCATGATAAGACAATAATTAGTCATCTTTTCATCAAACAAACTATGCATCATCATGTATCAATGACAACTCATTGATCCATATTCATCTATGCATCATATCAATGATCCATATATATCAATTGGTTTCCACTTTGACATCTATCATTCTCATCAAGGAATATGCATATGCATTGTTCATCAATCATCAATCAATCAATCCTTTGACATAAATCAATTACTTGACATCAATCAATCAATCCATTGACATCAATCAATCACTTGACATCAATTAATGAAACCATTGGCATCAATGACAACATCATCCAACAATATTGGAATATTATTAGAAGCACATATTGATCTTGGTGATGATTATGAGTTGTTTTGTTATGCTTGGTTGATGCACATCTTTGAGAGTTGTCTTGGTGATTGATCTTGGTGAGTAGATCTGATTTGGTTAATAAGATTGATGAGATAGGTTGTTGTGACATATTATTTGTACAAGTTTGGTGCATGGTTGATGCACTTGTTCATGGTACAGGTTGAGGTATAGGTTTGGTACATGGTTGATGCACGTTTTCATGGTACCAGTTGAGGTACGGGTTGGTGCATGGTTAATTCACTTGTTTATGGTATAGGTTGACTACAAGTTGGTGCATGGTTGATGCACTTGTTTATGGTACAGGTTGATTATAGGTTGAGGTATAGGTTGGTGCATGGTTGATGCACTTGTTCATGGTATAGGTTAAGGTATAGGTTTGGTACATGGTTGATGCATGTGTTCATGGTACCGGTTGAGGTACGGGTTGGTGCATGGTTAATTCACTTGTTTATGGTACAGGTTGACTACAAGTTGGTGCATGGTTGATGCACTTGTTTATGGTACAGGTTGATTACAGGTTGAGGTATAGGTTAGTGCATGGTTTATGCATGGTTCAAGTTATTGGTACAGGTTTTTTGTTGGAGGTTGATTGGTATAGGTTTACAGCAGTATATCTCATAGTGATAGTGTGACGGTGGTTCCATCATTCTACTTATATAAGTCAAGGCATTTGGACGGGTCAAGGACCTGTGGTTGTAGCCACCTTCCGGTTGTAGATGGAAAAAATAGGGGGTTGTGGCCTCCTTCTGGTTCTAGACATAGAATTGGGGAGTCAGATCTTCCTTCAGGTTCTAGCCTGAGAAAATAGGGGGTTGGAGCCTCCTTCCAATTGTAGCTGGAAAACAAAGGAAGTTAGTGCTTCCAATGAATGTAATTCTTAAATACATATAAGAAAAATAATTCTATGGTTTTCTTCTACTTTGGGTTTCAACGTAAACCACTGGTGTACTATGTATGTGTGCAATTGCTCATTTTTTTATTATTTGTTTAATCTCCAACTATTAGATGATAATGCTACATTGATATAACACTTTCATTTTATGGTGAAAAAGGACTAATTTTTTTTATTAGTGATTCACCCCCCCCCTCTCAGTAATCCAACAATTGGTATCAGAGTCGGTTCCTTCATGAAATAGTTTAACCACTAGAAGGAGATCATGGATTATTCTAAGAATGGAATACCAATGTTTAATGGTTAGAATGGTTTTAAGTGTGATATGTGGAGCATAAGGAAGAAATTATTTTTACAGTCACAAGGACATTATATTTGGCTATTAGTTCTTACAGGATATGATAGTTCAAAAAGGGCAAAGACTGCAACCAAGAAGGAATTGAAGAAGAATAACAAAATAGCAATGGATTTCATCTGGGAAGGATTACCTAATCCGGTAAGAGAAAAGGTTGGTAAATTTTCACCAGCCAAAGAACTTTGGAATAAGTTACATGACATATATTCTTCACCCATCGTAGATTCAAAAAATGCCAAAGAAGATGTAGATACAAAACAAGAAGAAAGATGCTCATCATGTCAGACAGATTCATACAAGGAAGAGTATGAAGAAGAAGAATTTGATTACAGAGAGAAATTGATCAGTGCAATTGAATATCTAATTAAATAAAGAGAAGAAAACAAGTCATCCAAGAAAGAATTGATGAAGAGGAAGGAAAGAGTTCAAGGTTCTGGAAAATATCAGTAGGTCATCAAGAATTTAAGAGCTCAACTAGAAGAGGCCAGAAGAATTGAAGAAACTCTAGAATATCAAAAGAAATGTTTAGAATCCAACATAGCAACACAAAAGGAAGAAGCAGAAAAGAGAGAAAATATATTGATGGATCATCTCAAGAAAAGAACCAATGACTTAAAAAAACTTGAGGAATAGTTTGGTCAAGAAGAGAGAAGACTGGAAGAATAAATAATTACATTGAAAATCAAATTTGAAGAAGGAAAGAGAACAAAAGAGGTCATGAAGTCTTAGATAATGAAGAAAGAAGAAGAGGTTGAGAATCTTGAAGAAGAAGTTGTCACACTAAGATTCAAAATCGTCAAGATCAATAAGAATGTTGAAGAGAAAAAAAAATCCACATTAGTTGTAGAGAATGAAGAGAAGCACTCTACATTTCTAGAAAGGAAGAATGAGGAAAATAGAAAGAATTATGCAGAAGTAATCAAAGGAATCAATCATGGTCAACTAGAATCTAATAAAGATACATATTCAAGAATACCATCTATGTTCAAGCCACAAAGAAGATTCAATCATGATCATGATTAGTCAAGGAAGAAATTCAAAAGGACTACATCACAAAGAAGATCATTGACTCCCAAGTATGCAAATTTATTCTATGATCATTGCGTTTATTGTACTAACTTTGGACATAAGGTTGCAGATTGCACGGATTATAAAAGAAATGTTCAAGCAAGAAATTCGTATGTGGCCCCATGTAACATTGAATGTTACAAATGTCATAACTATGGACACATAGCTTGTGATTGTAGAAGAATGATCGATACATCCATGAAAGAGAACATTGATATCATATATAATAAAGTATGGATAAGAAAACAGGAAGAATAGGTGAACAAAGACTAGGTCCCAGAGATCGCAACATTGGAAATAAAACGAGATGAAGAAAAATCTACAAAGAAAGAGAAGGATGTCAAATATAGAAAGGTTTGGAAAATAAATGAAAGAAAAGAAGGACAAGTAAATAAGGAATAGGTTCAAGATATTGTACTTTCAGGTATTGTAGTGAAAGATGAATCCATAGATAGAAAGAAAGAAGTTAGAGCTCAGAGAGATGATGAATCTACCAATGAACATGATGAATACACATCAGAGAAGGAATTGTTTTAAGCCATTTGACTTAGAGACTCCCAAGTAATATGAATATTAGATAGGGGGGAGTCTATGCGATAGATGTGACAGAACAAAGAACCATCCTTCGAGCAGCTTGCAAATTTTGAGAAGACAGATCTACAGCAGTCAGTTAGAAGAAGTATAGTTTGATAGATTAATCAAGACTTCATGATAGTATAGTGATAAATGGGTCAACATTATGGAAAATTTGCGCAAGTAGAGTCTTGTACAGTATGGACAAAGATGGTTTTGTAAGAATACTTAGCAGGTTTGGAAAGATATATGAAAGTGGACAAGAGCATGGATTCATAGATTGGTTCAGAGAGTGGTTTAGAGACAAAGTAACATTATCATAATGGATGATAATTACACAGAAAATGGCTCGAACAATGCTAATGGATTCAAAATTGAAAAATATTTTTTGGACACATGCAGTGCATACAACAATTCACATTCAAAATAGAGTAATTCTCATAAACAAAAATAACAAAACTCCCTAAAAACTATGGAAAGGAAGCGCAGACAACAACCTATAAATCAAGGTAACTCAAGGTAGTATTTTATTAATTGGAAATTATATTGATGATATTGTTTTTGGAAGTACTAATGACAGACTAAGCCATAAATTTGCAAAGGATATGAAAAATGAATTTGAAATGTCATTACTTGGAGAACTATCCTTCTTTCTGGGTCTTCAGATATGTCAAAGAAACCAAGAAATTTTTATTTCTCAAACTAAGTATATCAGAGAAATGCTAAAGAGGATCGGAATGGAAGATTGTGAACTAGTTACAACTCCTATGCAAACCAGTTGCAAGTTGAGAAACGATGATATTCAAAGTCTATATACCAGAGGAAATATAAGTCAATGATTGGTAGCTTACTATATGTGACAACATCTAGACCAGATGTAATGCAGGAAGTTGGACAAGTGGCATGATTTCAAGAAGCACCAAAGGAATCACATGTATTAGCAATGAAGAGGATTTTCAGATATCTCAAAGGAACATAAGATTTTTTATTATGGTATCCAAAAGAAAATGATCTATCACTTATTTCCTACATAGATGCATATTGGGCAGGCTTCATTGATGACCAGTGTGTTAGAATATAGAAGATTGTACTCGTTTTACCATTGACGATACCCTCGTCACCCAATCATAGGCCGGAGCCAACCTCCGAGCACATTGACCTTGACAGAGAGGATAATCCTGGTAGTAATCCAATATCCAAGAGAGGCTAATGCACCAAGCAAGAATAGAACCCAAGTTGATCAGATAATCCCACCCAGAGGCTAGCGCACACCTTCCTAGAAACTTGCGCACAAGCTGCAACTGCACCTGTGCAGATCCAGTTCACTCTTCAACTACTGAGATGAGAATAATGAGAACTGACTCCCTGTATTTATAGTAGTCTGGGCAGTTTAACTGGGGATGACTTCTCCTTATGGGCATTAATAAATTCATATTATATATATATATGTAGCCGACAACTTTTCTAGGGTTTCCTTCACTTCTTTTCTTCCTTCCAAAGTATTATAATCTCGTCATAGGTCACAATGGAGGTTCATAGCTCCCGAAGCTACCTTAATATTAACACTCACTCCTAGCTAGGGAGGTATGGTCTTGATCACAATATACCATTCAACTGGTAGCAACATGAGCACCATCATTATTATCCAACTGGATAATATCTTATGACAACTAGTACAATATTAATTGATAGAACACACTTGTGTCTATTCAAGGTAGAATGAAACTACTCAAACCATGGCACATAGTCACAAGTAGTGGAACAAATCCACCAAAGTAGTATATATTTACTGTTTGGAGACAAGAATTCTCCATAACAATCATCTGGGCCAATCTTTCACTCACATCTGTGAGTTCTGAAAGAATATCTGCCTCACAAATAGTGGAACATATCCACCACAGTAGTTTTACATCTATTGTCATATAATCTTCATAACAAACATCTGATAGAAACCTGCATAGAAACAATGTTATGATATAAATTGAATCATATATGCCAATATTTCAGTCATGTCTGTGAGATATGAAAGAATATCTTCCCTCAGTATAGAACATCAACAATGGGCTATCTGCCCTATTCTTCTCAACCAAGGAAGAAGGATTGTTTCTGATTTCTGAGCCTGGACCATTCCTCACCCTGGGCCATTCTTCCTACACTAATCAAAGTGCACCCTGGACAGAATGTATAAACCCTAAGGAATGTTTGGACCATTCCCCACCTTGGGCCATTCCTCCTACACTAATCAAAGTGCACCCTGGAGAGAATGTATAAACCCTAAGGAATGACTGTCCTAGGCCTTTCCTCCTACACTAATCAAAGTGCACCCTGGAGAGAATGTATAACCCTAAGGAATGTATGTCCCTAATTGTTGAGCCTAGACCATTCCCCACCCTATGCCATTCCTCCTACACTAATCAAAGTGCGCCCTGGAGAGAATGTATAACCCTAAGGAATGACTGTCTGGACCATTTCCTTTGTTAACCACAAGAGGAAAAGACTGTCCAGTATCAACCTCCAAAACGAACCATTCCTCGTGTTAACGACAATGAGAAATCGTTGTTCGATGAGGCGGGCCAGTCTTCTTGAGTAACCCTCAAGAAGAGAGACTGCCCTAGACCACTCCCCATGTTAACCACAATGGGAATTCGTTGTCTATGATACATCAGCAATCAAACTACTTCCTATGTTAACCACAATAGGAAGTCATTGTCCATTAGAAATCTCAATCCACTTTCCGAACAGGAAAGAATCTATCCAATCTTGACTATTTTTCAATTACAAAGATAAATAATATTTTCAGTGCTCCCTCCTAATCTTGGAGATTCATTTAAGTCACAGAAATAAATGTTTTCAAGAATATTTTTCTGTACCTTCTCCTAGCTTGGAGAATCTTCCGTTTCAGTTAAGGGAGTTATTTCCATGATCCCCATCTTCACTCAAAAATATGCAAACTTTATTCTGGATACAGGTTTTGTCAGGATGTCTACTGTCTTCTCATCAGTGGGGATATACTCAAGCTTTACCTCTCCTTCTTGGACTTTATCTTGAATAAAGTAGTATTTGATCTCAATGTGCTTCGACCTTTCATGAAACACTGGATGTTTTGATAATCTTATAAATCAAATACTACTTCCTTAGAACCCTCAAAACAGAGATTTATCACAACTACTAAAATGACTCAAAAGCTAAAATTCATACCACAGCTACTTGGGCATGTCTTATCAATGGAATATCAATTTCACGGTCTGAATCACTCTAGAAAAGTAGTTATTGCAAAAATGGTGAGATGACTTGTAAATAACATACCTTAGAAAGCATCATTAAAATAATTTATCCACCCTTGAATTTCGACCTTCTTTACTTCACCTTCTCTCTGAAATTCGGCTTAGATATCCTTTGGTTACCCTAGTGACCTGTATATATTCAATATGCTCAAGTGTGATATAAAATGAGAGAGCCTTTCCTCTTATTTATACTTTCATGTAGCTTCCTCAAGGGGTTAACCCACTTCTAACCACTTGTCAACTTAGTAATTTATCCATTAAATTTATTATTTAAATAATTTATTTTGTATTCACTTTGAATTATAGTACACTCATCACTTCACTTTATTATTTACCTTCTAAAAATATCTTAAACCAATTTGACTACTTTGACCTTTGACTATTTTGTATTCAAAGTGAATACAAAATAAATTATTTAAATAATAAATTTAATGGATAAATTACTAAGTTGACAAGTGGTTAGAAGTGGGTTAGCCCTAAAATAAGGAAAGTGGTTTAAGATGGTTAGAAGGTAACCCCTTGAGGTAAACTGAAGTGATGAGTGTACTATAAGTCAAATTGGATACAAAATAAATTATTTAAATAATAAATTTAATGGATAAATTACTAATTGGACAAGTGGTTAGAAGTTGGTTAACCATAAAATAAGGAAAGTGGGTTAAGATGGTCAAAAGGTAACCTCTTGAGGAAGCTACATGAAAGTATAAATAAGAGGCACGACTCTCTCATTTTATATCACACTTGAGCATATTGAGTATATACAGGTGACTGAGGTAACCAAAGGATATCTAAGCCGAATTTCAAAGAGAAGGTGAAGTAAAGAAGGTCGAAATTCAAGGGTGGATAAATTCTTTTGATGATTCTTTCTAAGGTATGTTATTTACAAGTCATCTCACCATTTTCACAATAACTACTTTTCTAGAGCGATTCAAACCATGAAATTGATATTTCATTGATAAGACATGCCCAAGTAGCTGTGGTATGAATTTTATCTTTTGAGTAGTTTTGGAGTTACACATACTACATGCCACGAACCCTATACACATACTACATGCCCAAGTTAATCTTATATTTGATTTATCTGGGAGAACCCTCTAGCCATGAATCTTGCCTTGTATTTATCCACGCTTCTGTCTGTTGCATGTTTGATCTTGTATACCCATTTTGAGGTTACCACTGATTTTTCTTTAGGTCTGGGTACAATTTCTCATACTTCATTTTTCATAATGGCATGATGTTCTTCCGCCATAGCTTCTTTCCATTATCCCTTTTGGACTGCTTCTTCAAATGTGGTAGTTTCTTCATCTAGGAGATTCATCATGTATGTTGCATAACTTGAGAATCTTTTTGGTCTTTTACTCTTCCTGGATGTTCCTTCTAGAACCTTGATTATTTCTGTGTCTTGTAATGTAGCTTCAAGACAAGATGGTCATTTCTTGGTATTTGGTATGATATATGAATCAATGTTCTCACATGACTCCATAGGATGATCAGGTTGATCCTTTTTCATTATTTTCATTTTCTGTGTTTTCTTCATTAGGTTCTTCAAGTTCTTCTTCTTCTATAATTTCTTCGATGGATTTCCTAATGGCCATCCTTTCATTGAACGTTATGTCTCTTCTTACCTCTATCTTGTGTTGTTATGGAATATATATTCTATGTGCTTTGTATGAATCACTATATCCCACGAATATCCCCTTATTTCCCGAGGGTTCTAGTTTATTCCTTTTATCTTTGGGAATATGAGAGTAAACTAGACATCCAAATATTCTTAGGTTTTCTACGTTAGGTTTCTTACCTAAGAATGTTTCTTTTGGTGTCATGTCCTTCAATATACGATAGGGCTTCTATTTTGTACATATATTGTCATCATTGTTGCTTTTCCCCATAGGAACATGGATAGACCTTGATCGTTCAATAAAGCTTTTACCATTTCTTCGATAGATCTGTTCTTTCTTTCCACTACACCATTTTGTTGAGGATTTTGAGGAATAGTCAGCTCCCTCCTAATCCCTGCCAATTTGAAGAATGCAACGAACTCCTTCGAGGTGTATTCTCCTCCATTATCTGTTCTTAATGTCTTGATCTTATTGTTCGTAAGGTTTTCTATTTCTTCCCTGAATTCTTGGAACTTGTTGAATACTTTGTCTTTTGATTTCAGTAGGTACAACCACATCTTTCTTGAATAGTCATCTATCAATATTACATAGTAAAGAGATCCTCCTAGATATCTGACTGGCATTGGACCGCAAACATTTGAGTGTATTAGATCTAGGATTTCCTTGGATATTTTGTTGCTGCTTGGGAATGGTTTCTTGATATTCTTCCCAAGGGAACATCCTTTGCAAATTCCTTCATGTGTAGATTTCAATTCTGGTATTCCTTCAACCATTTTTCTGAGGAAAGGTAATGCTTGATAATTGATATGAGCATACCTTCTATGCCAAATTTCATTAGGGTTGACTTCGTCATGTACTATAGCTTCTTCATTTTGTTCTAATAGTCTATACAGATTTCCTTCACGACTTCCAATAAACCTAACATCCTCTATGCTGGAATTCTTATGCCATGATAACACCTTTCCATCCATGAAGGCTATTATGTTTCCTTTGTCTTCTAAACATGATATTGATACAATATCCTTTTCTAAACTAGGTACATATAAAAAATTTCTTAAGTGAACATGATTACCTGATTCCAACTTGACGGAGGCTTGTCCAAATCCTTCGACGGGGTAAGTGCTTTTGTCTCCAAGTTCCACTTTGTACGATGTCTTTCTCTCATTTAGATTTGAGAGTCTGGCTTGATCTCCCGTCATGTGCTTGGAAGATCCACTATCAATTATCCACATATCATCTTCAATCATCGTGGTGAGTGTTGAGTAGTGTAAAAGACTGATTATTTCACACGTCTTTGGTTGACTGGTAACTGGTCATGCCTTGATCCAAAAATTCAACTTTGTCATTTCTGTCCTTTGAGAGAGCTAAGAGGTGAATTTATTTAGGGTGAATATGAATATCTACTTCTTGGGCAAGATGCTCCATCATAAGGTGTCAGATCAGAGATTTAGGGTTTCTAAAACTACTTCTTCTAGTAACCGTAGCTGCAGTGTTTTTGGAAGTTTCTCCTGCTATTAACCCTAGCGACAGTTCCTCAATGAGCTCAATATCTAGCGGCTATGCTTCCTTCCAGCGTTTTAGTATGACTAAAGGGGGTGAGGACCCATAACCTGTTAGAATATAGAAGATTGTGCTCGTTTTACCATTGACGATACCCTTGTCACCCAACCAAAGGCCAAAGCCACCCTCCGAGCACCTTGACCTTGACAGAGAGGAGAATCATGGTAGAAATCCAATATCCAAGAGAGGCTAATGCACCAAGAAATAATCGAACCCAAGCTGATAAGATAATCCCACCCAGAGGCTAGCGCACACCTTCCCAAAAACTTATGCACAAGCTACAATTACACCTGCATAGATCCAGTTCTCTCTGCAACTGCTGAGATGAGAATAATGAGAACTAGCACCCTGTATTTATAGTAGTCTGGGCAGTTTAACTAGGGCCGACTTCTCCTTCTGGATATTAATAAATTCATATTAAAAATATTTCTACAGCCGACAACTTGTCTACAGTTTCCTTCACTTCTTTTCTTCCTTCCGGAGTATTCTAATCTCGTCATAGGTCACAATGGAGGTTCATACCTCCCGAAGATACCATAATATTAATACAGTGAAGCACCATTGAAGCAGTGTTCTACTTGGGTGAGTGTTTAGTATCATGTCTAAGAAAGAAAAAATCATTAGTATCTTTATCTACATCTGAGGTAGAGTATATTGCAGCAACAACATGTTGTGCACATGTTCTATGGATGAAACAAACTCTGAAAAATATACAGGTTGAGTATGTGGAGCCCATTCCAATCTATTGTGATAATACAAGTTCCATCAGTATCTCAAAGAACCCAGTGATGCACTCCAAAACGAAGCACATTCCAATCAAGTATCACTTTCTACGAGAACAAGTTGCAAAGAAGAACATCATAGTTGAATATGTGGGCACAAAAGAAGAAGTGGCAGAAATCTTTACAAAACCGCTTACACGGGAATCCTTTGAGTATCTTCGCCAAAGACTCAGAGTAATTTCTATTCCAAAATGAATGCTTATGAATTATTATCTTATATGTATTAGATTTAAATGAGGAAGCACCATAAAGAGGAAAATTCAGGTTGGGATATCAGTTTCAGGAAGATCTCAGTCAGGAGTATCCCCAAGGACAGTTCAGTTAGGGGGAGAAGCTCTGGATGGAAAGATACCTTTGCCATTGATAACAAAGGGGGAGATATTTATCATATGTAGGATAGAAATGCTTGGAGAGAGAGCACAGAGGCATGTAGACAGCGAGAGAAGCCCAAGGAGAGTTTAGTAAGGGGGAACAACCCCAAGGGAGATATCCTTTGTCATTGATGTCAAAGGGGGAGAAATAGAAACATTGTTGAGGAGTATAAGCATGAATTTTATCATGACTAAGTGTTTCCGTCAATGCCAAAGGGGGAGAGTGTTCGATAGTTGGATTAGGTTGATGGACATTTGGTATGGATTGTTGGTTTTCATTGATGTCAACCATTGGAGAGTGATATTGTAGATTTATGTCAACCCTTAGTGACTGATGTCAACCCTTGGAGAAAGTCCAGTAACGAATTCTGGTAGCGCAAAGGTTTGGGTAATGGACCCAAGTTTTTTTTTTATGTATAATGGTATTAGTTTTAATATATTTTAAGTTAATACTATTCTATATGGATAGTACATGTCATTCCATTTCTGGTGGTATGTCGAACATCAAATAATGCCTCACGGTTAGAGAGTTATGGCCATGTGAAGTTGGAGAACCTAGGTTTGGGTAATGGACCCAAGTTTGTTTGATGTATAATGGTATTAGTTTTGATATATTGGTAGGTAATACTATTCTAAATGGATAGTACATGTCATTCCATTTCTGGTGGTATGTGGAACGTCACATAACTCCTCACAGTTTGAGAGTTATGGCCTTACGAATTTCCAGAACCCTCATGAGTCATCTAGAAGCCCCAAAAGGTCAAAGTAGTCAAAGCGGTTTAAGAGATTTTTAGAAGGTAAATAATAAAGTGAAGTGATGAGTGTACTATAATTCAAAGTGAATACAAAATAAATTATTTAAATAATAAATTTAATGGATAAATTACTAAGTTGACAAGTGGTTAGAAGTGGGTTAGCCCTAAAATAAGGAAAGTGGTTTAAGATGGTTAGAAGGTAACCCCTTGAGGTAAACTGAAGTGATGAGTGTACTATAAGTCAAATTGGATACAAAATAAATTATTCAAACAATAAATTTAATGGATAAATTACTAATTGGACAAATGGTTAGAAGTTGGTTAACCCTAAAATAAGGAAAGTGGGTTAAGATGGTCAAAAGGTAACCTCTTGAGGAAGCTACATGAAAGTATAAATAAGAGGCAAGGCTCTCTCATTTTATATCACACTTGAGCATATTGAATATATAAAGGTGACTGAGGTAACCAAAGGATATCTAAGTCGAATTTCAGAGAGAAGGTGAAGTAAAGAAGGTCGAAATTCAAGGGTGGATAAATTCTTTTTATGAAGCTTTCTAAGGTATGTTATTTACAAGTCATCTCACCATTTTCGCAATAACTACTTTTCTAGAGTGATTCAAACCATGAAATTGATATTAAATTGATAAGACATGCCCAAGTAGTTGTGGTATGAATTTTAGCTTTTGAGTCATTTTAGTTTTGGAGTTACACTCCGTGGAAAATAGGGCTTGTGGCTAGTCCTGAAACTAGTCTAAAGCAGGCGTTTCGGGTAAAAACGTTATAAATTCTTTATAACATATCCAAATTAAGTAATACAAAAAATTTTAGTTAGAGTACATTCTATAGTAGTCTGTGTAAAATTTTCATATCCATACAACAAATATTTTGTGCGGGGCATGCTCTACAAGTTCACTCTGTAAAATAAGCTAGAATTCAACAAGGTATGCCATTTTTTCCATAACTCCTTTTTTAGAGGCTCCAAGTAGTGAAACCTATATGAATTGCATAAAACACACTGAAGTAAATTGTGTACTATTTTCATATCTTTATTGATTACAGGTACATAGTTATGATTACTTCAAGTTAGGTTTGTTGACTAATCCAAAACTAGTCATGTGAGACTAAAGAAAAGTTTGATGAAAATGCTAGTCTCTTGTTGTTAAAGTTAAGAAAGGTTTGAAGGTATGTGAAAATATAAACTAGGTCTATTACAGTGTTACAAATCAGATTTGGATGATGAAATTGATGAGGGATTTTGGTTGAGGTACATGTTGGGTACATGGTTGAGAGAAGTAGTAGATGAGTTGGAACATACATGAGGTGTATAGTTGATGATGTTGGTACATCTTGATGAGTATTTGATACATAATTTGTACATACTTGGTACATGGTTAGAGGAACTTGTTAGTATTATTGTTGACACATGGTTTATGGATGATGTAGCATACTTGTATTGGTATATTATTAGAATAACATATTGATCTTGGTGATGATTATGAGTTGTTGTGTTATGCTTGGTTGATGCACATCTTTGAGAGTTGTCTTGGTGATTGATATTGGTGAGTAGATCTGATTTGGTTAATAATATTGATGAGACAGGTTGTTGTGATAGGTTATTTGGACAGGTTTTTGTGACATGTTATTTGTTTAGGTTTGGTGCATGGTTGATGCACGTGTTCATGGTACAAGTTAAGGTACAGGTTTGGAACATGGTTGATGCACTTGTTCATTGTACATGTTGAGGTATAGGTTGGTGCATGGTTAATGCACTTGTTTATGGTACAGGTTGACTACAGGTTGTTTGGTACAGTTTGGTGCATGGTTGATGCACTTGTTTATGGTACAGGTTGATTACAGGTTGAGGTATAGCTTGATGCATGGTTCAAGTTATTGGTATAGGTTGTTTGGTGCAGGTTGATTGGTACAGGTTTATAGTAGTATATATCACAGTGATAGTGTGACAATGGTTCCATCATTCTACTTATATACGTCAAGGCGGTTGGAAGGGGCAAGGAAGGGTGGTTGTAGCCACCTTCCGGTTGTAACCAGAGAACATAGGGGGTTGTATCCTCCTTCTGGTTGTAGCTAGAGAATTGGGGATTTGGAGCTTCCTTCAGGTTGTAGCCTGAGAAACTAGGGGGTTGGAGACTCCTTCCAGTTGTAGTTGGAAAACAAAGGAATTTGGTGCTTCCAGTGAATCTAATTCTTAAATACATATAAGAAAAATCATTCTATGGTTTTATCCCACTTTGGGTTTCCATGTAAAACATTGGTGTAATGTGTATGCGTGCGATTGCTCATTTGTTCATTATTTATTTAATCTGCACTATTGGATGATAATGCTACAATGATATAACACTTGCATTTTATGGTGAAAAAGGATTAAATTTCTCTATTACTGATTCACCCCCCCTCTCAGTAGTCCAACAATAACCCTAAATTTCTCTACACATGCATACTTGGACTTTGGCCCTCTTACTTGCATTTTTTTCCAAGCCGTCACAGAGTTTCTCTTCTAAAAAACCCATTTTTTGAAGATGTATGCGCCCTGCACCAATACTTCCAGCGTACATACACATGTTGCACCACTATAACCCATGTATGTATGCATGTTGCATCACTACAACTCGCATATACTTGCAAAAGTTGAAAAAAAATAAAAAGTTGCAAGGAATTCGTTGAGATTATGGGCTATTGGGTAGTTTCCCAACTAATCCACCAGTTATAGCCTGTCACCCAACCGAATAACCATCCTTTTGTCATATAAAAGGATGTTTTGGGGTCTCATTCCATATCTAGACATAAGAACAATGAAACTCTTCCTATTTCACATCCCTTCCCTGCCCCAAGTAATTGCATCCCTTTTGTGAGAATTGACTCAGAATTCCCCAATTTGTCTTTCTTCATCCATCAGAAACCCATTTTACTTCCCAAGAGGAAGGTTGAGAGGAGAATCCATACAGAGGTGCAGTTGGAGCTTGGTGAAGACGAGTCTGGATGAGGTTCATGGGGTAGTAGTCAGCTTTGGTTGTAAGTGATCATTGTATTATCAATAAAAAAAGTAATTTTCCTGTCCCAAATCATGGTGTATCAAACATTTCTATTTGATTTATGTTTTTATTCTAACATCTAACCCTTATTTGTATATGAATTTCATGCATGTAGTTTTCTATTTTTTTGTCTTTGAATGCAGCCCAACCTTAGGAGGAGATTTACGGTCAACGAAGATTTCAAGCGCGAGAGGATCATCACCGGACACAGAGTAGAGGTACAGTTACCCGATCCTTCTCATTTTGTTTTTATTGTATGAGTCTAGGGTATGTTTGGGGTAGTTATAGAAGTAGGAGACTTTTAAACGGTTACTGATCTGCCTACATTGTAAACCCTGATGTAGCCATAGGGGTGTTTTCTTGATAGCAGAACTTGCAACCATACTGGGGACACCTCTAGGGTTATAACACTCAACAACCAAGATACGCAAGAATATGGTGATAATATATACAATTAGCACATGTAATAGCATAATCCATCGATATTCATCACAAATATTCCCATGGAATAACAATTCAAATATTTGCAAGACATTAATTGGATGAGAAAATAGTATTTCTATTAAAATATAAACCAAATAAGTGTAAGAATGACAAACTTTTGTTTCGGCATGTCTCGGAACCGAGAAAATAAGTCCCTTCCAACTGGACCTCCACCACTTTAATCCTCCACCAAAGGCAAGCGCATTTAAGAGAGACAATGAGGTTCTTTATCAAATAGGGAAGAGATTGGGCCCTTAAAAATGTGTTCAGACTTAAAAGGACAAAGGGATGCAAACTCAATATGAAATGAATAATTTCTTCAGAGTAACTTTTCTCTCAAAGTTGAATTATTTCTCTCTCTTTTCCACAACTTGGATATGGCCCATTTATAACCTTCGAATGGAATTGAAGGGCCAAGTCGGAACGTGTCTAGTATATGGAAGGTCAAGTATCATGTATCTCATGATGTGACATGGAAACCCGATGCCATTTTTTAATTTTGGGCACAAAACCCAATGTACACAGGTTGTAATGGTGCAACCTGTGTATATGCATGTTGTATAGCTATTGGGGCGTATATATGTGGAAAAATATATTTTTAAGCTCTGGTAATTGAAAAAATGGGACTTCAAGTCTACATAGGAAAATGGAAAAGTCCTTCTGAGCAAGTTGCATGGGGTGAGGCAAATCTTGCTATAACAGTTGTCCATAGCAGAGAATAATTACACCACTATAGAACAAGAAGGATTGACAATGGTATATAAGTTACAAAAGTTCAGACATTATTTATTGTGATCTCATTTTAAGATGTATACAGACTATTCTTCCCTAAAACAATTAGTGAACAAGCCAATGNGGGGGGGGGGGGGGGGATATGTATATGGATATTGTTGTTTCAAGAATACAAATTTGAGGTTTTGGTGAAACCCTAGAATTTGAATGTAGGACCCGATCACCTATAGCGCATATTATCAAGAGAAGATGTAGGAAATTTAGATGACAACTTACCACATGAACAACAATTTATAGTTAAAATGGTGGATGATTACTTCTCGAACATCATGCAGTTTCTAAGTGCATGAATGTCTCCATCAGAGATGACAATAGCATAGAAGAAACATCTGGTAGTTAAGGAAGTGGATTATTAGTTGATTGTATGGAATTTATACAAGTTGGGAGCAGACAGAATATTAGGACGATCTATGCTAGGAAATGAAAGACCAATGATACTCGTAGAAGCACATGAAAGGATTGCAGGAGGAAATTATGCAGGGAAAGCGAATAAACAAAATATTTTGTGCACAGGGATATGGTGACCTACACTTCACAAAGATGATAAGGAATATTGTGAGTCATACAATGTATTTCAAAGAGTGGGAAAAGGATCCAATAGGGATGAAATTCCTTTACACCCAGTTACCTTGCAAGTATTTGATAAATTGACCATAAACTTTATGGTGCAAATCAAGCCACAAGCAAGAAGATTAGGGAAAAGGTACATAATCACTGTGACAGAGTATTTGACAAGATCCGAAGAAGAAACAATAGTAACAAACTGTATTGTAGAGACTACTATGAGGTTTTTGTTTGAGAATGTAGTCACATAGTTTGGATGTCCGCACATATTTCTCAGTGATCAAGGAACTCAGTTTTTGAATAAAAACATTGCAGCATTGACTAAGGAGCTTCAAATACATCATTCGAAGAGTACATCATATCATCCTCAGACCAATGGGACAGTGGAATATTTCAATAAAATATTGAAGAATTCTTTGGCGAAGGTCTTCAAAGTAGGAAAAGACAATTGGGACTTAAGAGTTCTTGCAATTTTATGGGATTACAAGACTACACATAAAAAATTGACAGGGAAGACATCTTTCAAGTTGGTATATAGGAAAGAATAAATGATGGAAATGGAGTTTATTCTACCTAGCCTATGCATAGTAGTGATCATTTATCTTTTGGACTCTAGCACAATAGAGGAGAGGCTATCGTAGTTAGTAAATCTTGAGGAAGATTGGTTTGTCCCAGTTCTACATCAAAAAGTTCAAAAAGAATGGCATGATAGGCACATTAAACAAAATATGTTTCAAGTGGGAGAATTAGTATCACTCTATGATATTAAGTTTATGAAACATCCAAGGAAGTTTAGAATGCATTGGTTAGGACCATATGTGATTCAGCATGTAAAAAAGATAGGTGTTGTGCAGTTTGAAACTGATGCAGGAACATCGCCAACAAGCCTACATGGAGAGACAACTCAACGCCTTAGCGCGTCGTTGAATCATTTTAAAATCTTAACCACTAACATTTCCTGCAAAATGTTTTTTTTGAAATGATCGAAAACTGAAGAAGATCAAATGATTGGAAGATTAATGATCATGAATGATCTGGGAGTTTCACTCGTAGACTTTAATGTAACGAAAATTAAGTAGCAGTTAGTTTTTTTCTCGATTAGACGAGTAGTCGGAAGGGGGGGGGGGACCCTAAGAACACTCTAAAATAAATAGAGGTTTTGTATGCCCGAATGAGGCTACTGCAAGTTAGTAGGAGTTTGTTTTGATTTATTTGTTGCTAAGTTTTAGTTCTTGTTTTATCATAGATGTAGCCATTTACTTTTGAATGAATATAATAGAGGAAAATTTATCCAATGCAAGGTGTTGCTACTTTTTACAATCCCCTTCTATTTTGTTTTCATGAATGAATGAGTTTTTTTTTTGAGTATATGAAACTGTGAAGTGTTTAGATAAGTTTTGTTTGTTCTCTTCATTGAGTTCATGCAAGGTATGCATACACTATGCAAGGAGTGCATTGGAAGAGTATGTTTCGACTCAGAAGCTTAGGAGAGATAGCGCGAAACTTTCCCTTTGCAAGGAGTGCAAAGTGACTACTACAAGGTGTGCACAGTCATCCACGAGAACTTAAGTATTGCATGAGAATATGTTGTAAAGAGTGACAGAGTCTATTTTGACTCATAAGATTAGAAGAGATAGCATGAAATTTCCATTTGCAAGGAGTGAAAAGGGGTTGTTGCAAGGCATGCACAGTCTCTCGCAAGAAGCTAAGTCTTGCGTAAGAATCAGTTGCAAGGAGTGCACAAATCCAAAATTCGACTAAGTGTCAAAGTAACCCTATAAGGAGTCAAAGGGTTTGAAGGATAAATCTCACAAGAGATAGCGGGAGAAATCTTCAAGGGAAACAAAGTTCTGAAGATTACACAAGTCATCGACTAAGATCTATTCAAGAGTGAGCAGGATCATTCTAGATCGTCGGATCTGAGAAAAGTGCACGATCCTTAGCCTCTATGTGCACATAGGAGGATAAATCACCAAAGAGACGAAATAGATCATGTTCATTGGTCACCAAGGGGTTACATGTCAACAAATATGAGGCTTCAAGAAAAATCACTTCGAATATTTTAGTTGAGAGTTCAAACTCCCAAAACCTGAAGTAAATTTGGACCGTCAAATCTAGAGGGACGTGTGGTGACAGATCGTGAGCTTCAGGAATAAGAAAAAGTGGAGTGTTGAAACTCCTGAATTCTGAATAGTTGAAGTAGATGGGATTCTTCGATCTATAGGAGGACACACATCAATTGATTGTGTACTTTGGGTAAAACGCTCTGGGAAAAAGAAAGAATGGAGAAGTTGAGAATTGAGATTTCTGAAACTTGAAGATCCGAAGAAAATCATAGTCATATGATTCAGAAGGACACGCAGCAAAAATATGTGGAATTTGGGTGAAGACCCAAAGTGAGTCATAGTCATCGATATATGGGAGACACATGTCAATAGATTGTGAGCCTTGGATAAAAGAATTTTGGGGGAAAGTGAAGGTAGAGAGTTGAGATCTCTGAAGTCTGAAGTACCGAAGTGGTATAGGGTCATCAATTTGAGGAGAAAATGTGGCAGGAGATCATCCATTGTAGAGAAATCTAGGTTTGAGAGTTGAAAACTCCAAAACCCAAATTACGAAGAAAATCATGACCGTTGATTTGAAAGGGACACACATCGATAGATCGTAAGGACCTGAGAACGGGTGATACAGAGAAAAGGAAGGAAAGAAGAGACAAATTGTAAACGTTGATGAAGAGGAATAACCCAATATTTAATATCAATGGTCACTCTTGATTGTGGGGCCAGAAAGTGCTTGGACATTGAAAATCTGAGAGTGGGCCGCAATTGAGACCACAGTATTGGAAACATGATATGTGGCAATTGGAGGTGAATTGCGGGGAGAAAAGAAATGTGGTCGCAAACCACTCTAGACCACCCCACAATCATAGTATTATGTGAGGTCATAGCCAAGTTAACATACGGGAAAGGGTCAACGAAAGAGGAGCTAGCACCTGAAGCCTGAAATTTTAGCAGCGCGAAAGGAGAGGTTGCAGGTGTCATAGAACCTACACCAAAATATTGAGAAGGGATTGTGTTTAACCACTAGGGAGACCTTTAATATTTTAGAGAGTTGATTTGGCTCTGATAATCGAATATCCTTGACCAGAAGGTTGAGCAGCCCCAAGGAGATAAGGGGGGGATTCTGCATCTAGTGGTATTAGAGCTTGAATTCATCTGTAGATTTTAGATGAAGGAGACAAAGGAGGTAGTATGATACCATCAAGTGGTATCAGAGCCTAAAATTGTTTTCAGGAAACGAGGAAGAGCTCAAAGGTGTATTATGTGTGTGAGAGACATTCAACACAATGCCACCAAGGAGACGTGTGGATCCGCCTTTAGCCAAACATGTTGTAGAAAGAGAAATGAGAGAGCTTCCTGCAATATTAGAGGCGATGGAGGCATCATAGAGGAGGGCACTTGATGTTAGGGACATCAGTGATATAGAGAGTGAATAAGTAGAAGTTGAAGAAGTTGCAGGGGAAAATGTTGTTGAGGAACACTTGCTAAGAGTAGATTTTAAATTGGGAGATAGATCCAAAGTAGACATCCCAATGTATGAAGGAAATTCGAATGTTGAAGAGTTGTTGGATTGGATAAGATCCATGGAAAAATATTTCGACTATGAAGATATTGATGAGGAGAAAAAGGTGAGACATGTTGTCACCAGACTTAAAGGACATGCAACATTGTGGTGGAATGAACTGCAGGCTGAGAGGAGAAGCAAAGGTAAACATAAGATAAATAATTGAGACAGAATGGAAGCCACGCTAAAATCTAAATTCATGCCCAAATATTTTCAGATAAATTTGTTTACGAAGTTGCAGAACCTGAGACAGAAGGGTATGATAGTAAAAGAGTACATTGAGGAGTTCTACAAGATGAATATCAGGACTGGACAACGAGAGAAGGATGAGGAAAAAAATTTCATGTACATAAATGGACCAAGGTATGAAATACATGATAAGATCAGCATGATGTCAATGAGGACAATAGAGGATGCTTATCAGATTGCTCTAAAGGAAGAGGAGAAGTTGGCCAAGAAACATAGTCAACAAAATAGAGGCAGAAGCCCAAGAAAAGACAAGGGATTTTCCCATGATAAGACACAAAAATCCAAAGGTGAGATAGAGAAACCACATAGTCACTCAGAAAGAGGAGGAAGTTCTCGAGGAAGACAGGGAGGTGGAACAAGTTCTTCTAGAGGAAGAGGAAGAAGGAGAGGAGGAGAAGTAAGGTTTTATGTTTGTTGAAAGATAGGAAGCATGTCTTTGGAATGTACCAAGAAAAACAAAGAAGGAGGAGGTGAAGCTCACATTTTAGAAGAACGAAAAAGGAATGTTGAAGCAGAAGGTGCAGAGGATGGAACATCCTTGATGTTGAGGAAGGTTCTTTTAAAACAAGAGTCAGAAATTGAAAAGTTGGTGTAGAGGAACAGTCTATTTAGGACAGCTTGCAATACTAAAGAAAGAGTATGCAAGGTGATAATTGACATTGGGAGCATTGACAACTTAGTATCCACAGAGATGGTGGAGAAATTTTAGTTGGAGACAACTGCACATCCAAAGCCATATAAGGTCTCATGGTTGCAGAAAGGACACAAGGTAATGATCACTAAACAATGGCTCATTGAATTTAAGATAGGAGGATATAGAGATGAGATTATGTGTGATATGATTCCCATGGATGTATGTCATTTTTTTTGGAAATACCATGGCAGTTTGATAGAATTGTCATTCATGATGGGAGGAAAAATACTTACACCTTGGAGAAGAATGGTAGGACACACATGATGTTGCCAATAGAGGAGAAGAAAGTAAAAGAAGAATCCAACACAAGCATACTTATCATGAGTGGGAAGGAACTCCTGAGAGAAGTCAAGAAGGAATAGGAGATGCAGTTTGTTGTGGTTAGGAAACCCAGAGTTGTCCTTACAATTACTTCGATGGATAATTTTCCTAAAGAAGTTCGGGAGTTGTTGGATAATTTTGCTGACATAGTAGTGGATGAGTTTCCTAACTCGTTGCCAACCATCAAAAGTATCATCCATCATATTGATTTGATACCAGGATAAAGTCTTCCAAAGAAAGCAACATACAAATTGACACCTCAAGAGAATGAAGAGGTAAAGAACCAAGTCCAGGATTTGTTAGACAAGGGTTTGGTAAGAGAGAGCTTGACTCCATGTGTAGTACCAACTGTGTTGAGTCCAAATAAGTATGGAGGATGGAGAATGCATACAGAATCGAGAGCCATTAACAATATCACCATCAAGTATAAATTTCCTTTGTCAAGAATGGATGACTTAATGCATTGTTTGAGTGGAGCAAATTTCTTTTCTAAGATAGATTTGAAAAGTGGATATCACCAGATAAGGATGAGAGAAGCAGAGATGATTTTAGGGGCTAAATTTCGCTCATGGGCTAATTTTCCATGGTTTTCCAAAAAATGAGATTTGCTATTTTAAAAATGATTCGCCCAAATTCTATAGGATAAAATTATTTTACCTTCAAAATCGCCAATTTTTTATAAAAACTATATAAAATACCTAGAAATTTGAATATTTTTACAAAAATATCGCCAAACATTTATAGTTGACATACGAAGGATTAGTAAGATTCGCCAAGGTTTCTACATTTTAAAATAAATTTCCATCCTTAAAATCATCCCTGGAGAAGGTGATGAGTGGAAAATAGCATTTACGACACATGAAGGGTTGTATGAGTGTCTTGTTATTCCATTTGGCTTAACAAATGCCCCAAGTACTTTTATGAGGTGGATGACTGAAATAATGAAATATTTCATTTTGCAAGTTTTTGGTTGTATATATGGATGATATACTAGTCTTTAGCAAGACTAAACAAGAGCATTTGAGACATCTGACATTAGTGATGAGGAGACTACAATAGGAGAAGTTGTTGATATTTATGAAGAAGTCCTCTTTTATGAAGACAGAACACATTTACTTGGGTTTTGTGATCTATTCAAATGAATTGAAGATGGATCCAGAGAAGGTGAAAGAAATGAAAGAATGGTCATCACCAAGGAGTATGTTTGAAGTGAGAAGCTTCCATGGATTAGTGAGTTTCTACAGGAAGTTCATCAGAAATTTCAGTGGAATTTGTGCACCAATGATGGATACAATGAAGAAGAGGCACAAGTCTTTTAAATGGACAGAGGAGGCTGAGAGGAGCTTTAATATATTGAAGGAGAAGATAACATAATGACCAATTATGATCTTACCAAATTTTGGAAAGACATTTCAAGTGAGATGTGATGCAAGTGGAGTTGCAATTGGAGCAGTCTTGAGATAGGATAATAAACTAGTTACATATTTCAGTAAGAATTTGAATGAGACTAAGAGAAAGTACTCCACATATGATAAATACTTTTATGCTATAATTCAAGCCTTGAAGAAATGGAGGCACTACCTTGTTCCAAAGGAATTTGTCTTGTATAGCGATAACCAAGCTTTATAATTCATAACCAGACATGAAAATTTGAATCAGAGGCATGCAAAGTGGATTGAGTTTATGAAGAATTTTACTATTGTCATAAAACATATTTCTGGAAATGCTAACAAAGTTGTTGATGTATTGAGAAATAGATGTTTGATTATGCAAGAGTTTCAGGTGAATACCTTAGGTTTTGAACATCTTAAGGAAATGTACAGTGATGATCCAGATTTCAAGGAAGCATACGAAGCATGTAAAAATTATGTGCTGAGAGACATGAGCCAGTTGACAGAGTATATGATTCGGATTGTTGTTCAAGGGAAATCAATTGTGCATACCAAAATGCTCAATGAGGGGTAACCTTTTGAAGGAAAATCATAGTGGAGGATTGGTTGGACATTTTAGCCATGATAAAACATTTTCACAGTTGAGCAGTTCATACTATTGGCCAGGTATGAAGAAAAAAGTGAAATTTTTTTTGAACAAATGTAGAATCTGTAAACATGCAAAAGGAAAAAGACAGAAAATTGGATTGTATCAACCATTTCCAATACCAGAGAGGCCTTGGGATGCAATAATCGTGGATTTTTTGTTGGGACTACCAAGAACACAAAGAGGATGTGATTCCATATTTGTGGTAGTGGATAGATTTTCAAAGATGGCACACTTTATCCCATGCCAGAAGACTAGTGATGCAACACATGTTGCAAATTTAATTTTCAAGGAAGTTGTTCGAATTCATGGCTTACCCAAAAGTATTATCTTGAATAAAATACCAAATTCATTGTTCATTTATGGAGAACACTATGGAAGAAGTTGGGAACAAAATTCTCCTTCAACTCAGCTTATCATACTCAGACAGATGGACAGACTGAGGTGGTGAAAAGAAGTTTGGGGAACTTATTGAAGAATCTGGTCACTGAGCATCATAATCAGTGGGGTCAGATTCTGCCACAATAAGAATTTTCATACAATGACTCACCAAATAGAAGAAATGGAAACATCCCATTCCAAATACTATATTGAATGCAACCAAGAGGAGTAGTTGAGTTGAGATACTTGGAACAAAGTGATATCAGAAGCGTTGGAGAAGAATATTTTGTTGTAGAAATGAAGAAGCTCCATAGCCAGATCGAAGAGTAGTTGCAAAACTCTAGCCAAGAGTATTAGCGCAGAGTTTATTAACATTGCAGAGAGATTCAATTTGAAGTAGGAGATCTAGTTATGGCACATCTCAAGAAAGAAAGGTTTCCAAGAGGAACATATAATAAGTTGAAGATGAAGAAGATAGGGCCATGTAATATCTTAAGGAATTTTGATGCAAATTCCTATGATATTGAGCTGCCAGATGATGTGGTCATATTTCCCATATTCAACATATCAGACCTATATTCTTATAGGGAAAACGACACAGAGAGATAGGAAGATCAAGAGAATATTCAATGGGAAAATAAAATGTGTGTGGAAGAAAATCCGTAGATGGAGAATATCGCTGATCAGAGGATTGGCAAGAAGACTAGGAGGAAGACCTATTTTGAATATTTGGTCAAGTGGAAGGGATACCAGATAGAAGATGCCAGTTGGGAAAATGAAGTTGATATCTAGAAGCATGGAAAGTCAGTGCAGGAGCTCATGGAAATGAGTCCATGAATTTTTGGCCAAGGGAGTATGATGTAGGAGCATCATTAGCAAGCCTATGTGGAGAGACAACTCAACACCTTAGTGCGTCGTTGAATCATTTCAGAATCTTAAACATTGACATTTCCTGCAAATATTTATTTTTTGAAATGATCGGAAACTGAAGAATATCAAACACTTGGAAGTTGAATGATCATGAATGATCTAGGAGTTTCACTCCTAGAATTCAATGCAACGTAAATTAAGTAGCAGTTAGTATTTTTCTCGAGTAGACGAGTAGTCGAAGGGGAACCCTAAGAACCCACTGAAATAAATAGAGGTTTTGTATGCCCGAATGAGATTGCTGCAAGTTAGTAGGAGTTCGTTGTGATTTAGTTGTTGTTGAGTTTTAGTTCTTGTTTTATCATAAATGTATCCATTTACTTTTGAATGAATATAATAGAGGAAAATTGATCCAATGCATGGTGTTGCTACTATTTATAATCCCCTATTATTTTGTTTTCATGAATGAATGAGTTGTGTTGTTGAGTATGTGAAACTGTGAAGTGTTTATATATTTGTTATGTTCATTTATTTCATGCAAGGTGTGCATACAATCTGCAAGGAGTGCATTGATAGAGTCTATTTCGACTCAGAAGCTCAGGAGAGATAGCGCAAAACTCTCCATTTGCAAGGAGTGCAAAGTGACTGCTACAAGGTGTGCACAGTCGTCCGCGAGAACTTAAGTCTTGAGTGAGAATATGTTGCAAGGAGTGATAGAGTCTGTTTCGACTCATAAGCTCATAAGAGATAGCATAAAATTTCCATTTGCAAGGAGTGCAAAAGGGTTGCTGTAAGGCATGTATAGTCGCCCGCAAGAGGCTAAATCTTGCATAAGAATCTGTTGCAAGGAGTGCACAGATTTGAAATTTGACTAAGTTTCGAAGTAACCCTCTAAGCAGTCAAAGGGTTCGAAGAAGAAAGCTCGCGAGATATAGCAGGAGAAATATTCAAGGGAAACGAAGTTTTGAAGATTACACGAGTTATCGACTAAGATTCGTTCAAGAGGGAGTGAGATCATTCTGGATCGTTAGATATGAGCAAAGTCCATGAGATTTAGCCTCTATGTTCACATAGGAGGAGAAATCACTGAAGAGTTGAAATAGATCCTAGTCATTTGTCTCCAGAGGGTTATGTGTCAACATATTTGAGGCTTCGGGAAAAATCACTTTAAATATTTCAGTTGAGAGTTAAAACTCCTGAAACTCAAAACCTGAAGTAAATCTGGACCATCAGATCCATAGGGATGCATGGATAAGGATCATGAGCTTCAGGAAGAAGAAAAAATGGAGTGTTGAAACTCTTGATGTCTGAATAGCCGAAGTAGCTGGGAGCCGTCAATCTATAGGAGGACACACGCCAACCAATTGTGTACTCCATGTAAAACACTCTGGGAAAATGTGAGCATGGAGAAGTTGAGAATTGAGATTTTTGAAGCCTAGAGATCCAAAATGAATCATAGCCATCTGATTTAGAAGGATACATGGAATAAATCTGTGGACTCCAGGTGAAGAACCAAAGTGAATCGTAGTTGTCGATCTGTGGGAGACATGCATCAATAGATTGTGAGCTTCTAATAAAATCATTTTTGGGGAAAGTGAAGGTTGAGAGTTGAGATCTTCGAAGTTCGAAGTCCTAAAGTGATCGAGGGAGGTCAATTTGAAGAGGAAACGTGGAAGGAGATCAACCATTGTGGAGAAAGTGTAATGATCCCAAGCCATTATGCAAGGATCATCACTGTTTTGGTGTCTTTTTAAAACTTTTTCTGAGTGAGGTATTTCGTCAAACACTTTGCTGATCTACCCTTTAGATGTGTTTATATGTGTGTATGCAACAAATAATAGAAAGAGATAACCATGGAACATACCTCAACCATATGAAATAAGATAGACCAGACAAAACATCGCAATTCTTCTTTATTCATAAAATAGAGAAACCTGCTACAATGAAGATGCTGATCTGGAATGCTCAACAGATGGCCAAGAAGATAGACAATAGATAAGAGCTGCTACATAATGCTCTTGCTAATACAAAAGATGCCTCCAAAGGCTGAATGAGAAATGAAGATCAATACAAGCAGATCTAAATGCCAAACTCTCCAGCTGAAGAATGCCACACTCCAATAGAAGGCTGAAACCCTCAATAATTCGGCCCTGTTGCCAAAAGTGTCCAATTTCCCTAATAAATATGCCAAATGATAGATCGGGTGATGGTAAGAACAACCCAGGTGACTGAATCTCCAAGATCCCTCTCAATCTCTGTAGATCTGAAATCCCCCACTGAATGGTGCACCCCACTGGATGATTGAAACCCTAGATAATTCGGCCCTACTTCCAAAAGTGTCCAATCACCCTAATAAATATGCCAACTAATAGATCGGGTGATGTTAAGAACAACCCAGGTGACCGAATCTCCAAGATCCCTCTCAATCTCTGTAGATCTGAAATCCCCCACTGAATGGTGCGCCTCACTGGATGACTGAAACCCTAGATAATTCGGCCCTGCTAAAGGAGGCCTACAAATGCTCTGAAAATATCCATAAATATAGATCGGGACACTGCAAGTCACTAGGTAAATTCTCAGGGTCAGATATGAAGTGTAACCCCTCCAAACGGACTAGATCTGGATCTCAAAAATGTCCTCCTTCTCTTCAATTCGCCCCACTGCTCAAGAAATAATCTGAGCCATAAAACTGTCTCAGAAATAACTAGATCTGATGTCCAAGGCCCTACAATGAAAACCCAAGTGATAGAATCCTCAACGGCCCTGCCAATCTCCTACAATGAATCTCTCTCCAAAGATGGTGTGCTCCTCTTGCTGGAATCCCTCAACTGGTGCACCCTCTCTTTATCTGCACATGAAACTGATGTAGAATCCTCCTGCAACTGAGCAGATATGGAACTAGAATGGTGTGGGAGAGTATTGCATCTCCGAGA
>ML777551.1:1302604-1325159 GCA_009831015.1 Picea engelmannii
CATCATCACTATCCTCTGAGGTAGAGTCACTATCACTAGCCTCTGTGCAAGAGTCATTGTCATCATCTGACTGCTCTGAATCCACATCTATCGCTCCATCCTCACACACCTCACCCTCACTGTCATGACATGCCTCAATAATGTGCTCCTGATCTTTACCCCTGCACGTATGATCTAGTTCCCACGACCCCTTGCAACTATGGCAAGGTTGCATGCTCCTACTGGGCATGGGGTTTCTCTGTTCTTCCCACCATATAGCTGCTTCTTTTTTCTTTTCACCTGCTATGATCATCCCCTGTAAATTATCCCATTTGTTCCAATGGGGATTCCTAAAGGCTTCATATTGTAGGAAGGTTATTGTAGCCTTAGTTTCCTTTCTAAGGTCGTCATACATGATCTCCAACCATGGTATCTCAAAGGCTATCTTATCCACTTCTTTCCAACTATCCATTTATCCCTATGGAAGACCCCCTAGGTTTGCAGGATTTAAGCTCTGATACCACTGTAATGATCCCAAGCCATTATGCAAGGATCATCACTGTTTTGGTGTCTTTTTAAAAAAAATTATGAGTGAGGTATTTTGTCAAACACTTTGTTGATCTACCTTTTAGATGTGTTTATATGTGTGTATGCAGCAAATAACAGAAAGATATAACCATGGAACATACCTCAACCATATGCAATAAGATAGACAAGCCAAAACATCTCAATTCTTCTTTATTCATAAAATAGAGAAACTTGCTACAATGAAGATGTTGATCTGGAATGCTCAACAGATAGCCAAGAAGATAGACAATAGATAAGAGCTGCTACAAAATGCTCCCGCTAATACAAAATATGCCTCCAAAGGTTGAATGAGAAATGAAGATCAATACAAGCAGATATGAATGCCAAACTCTCCAGCTGAAGAATGCCACGCTCCAATAGAAGGATGAAACCCTCAATAACTCGGCCCTACTGCCAAAAGTGTCCAATATCCCTAATAAATACGCCAACTGATAGATTGGGTGATGGTAAGAACAACCCAGGTGACCGAATCTCCAAGATCCCTCTCAATCTCTGTAGATCTGAAATACCCCACTGAATGGTGCACCCCACTGGATGACTGAAACCCTAGATAATTCGGCCCTGTGGCCAAAAGTGTCCAATCACCCTAATAAATATGCCAACTGATAGATCTGGTGATGGTAAGAACAACCTAGGTGACCGAATCTCCAAGATCCCTCTCAATCTCTGTAGATCTGAAATCCCCTACTGAATGGTGCACCCCACTGGATGATTGAAACTCTAGATAATTCATCCCCGCTGAAGGAGGCCTCCAAATGCTCTGAAAATATCCATAAATATAGATCGGGACACTGCAAGTCACTAGGTAAAGTCTCAGGGTCAGATCTGAAGTGTAACCCCTCCAAACGGACTAGATCTGGATCTCAAAAACATCCTCCTTCTCTTCAATTCGCCCCACTGCTCAAGAAATAATCTGAGCCATAAAACTGTCTCAGAAAGAACTATATCTGATGTCCAAGACCCTGCAATGAAAACCCAAGTGATAGAATCCTCAACGGCCCTGCCAATCTCCTACAACGAATCTCTCTCCAAAGATGGTGTGCCCCTCTTGCTGGAATCCCTCAACTGGTGCACCTTCTCTCTATCTGCACATGAAACTGATGTAGAATCCTCCTGCAACTGAGAAGATCTGGAACTAGAATGGTGTGGGAGAGTATTGCATCTCCGAGACCAATATTGGGACAAGATAGGTGGAATATTTCACCACCGAATCGTCCTCTAGGGTTTGTTATGTCAAAACCCTCAAAACCCCCAATATTGGGCTCACTAGCTAGAAGCCTGAAATCAAAATAAGATCATACATGAATGAATGAGAAAAGGCCCTTGCCTTTCCTTTATACTTTTTGGCTCACCTTGTCCCTCCAAAGTGACTTTCATTTTATTAATAATTAATTAATTAATTAAATCACTTTAATTAATTAATTAACCCTTTTTACCTTTGAAAAGCTCCTTATCTCTCATTGTGGCTTTCCTAGCCACTGAAAGTCACTTCTAGCCATCCCATCCTGTAGTGATGCTCCTCCCGATTCCAATGAACTATTACACTGAGAGGTTCCTCCAAGTAATGTGCCCAAAATGCCCTCTTCAGTGAATTCCATTGACTTATAGCTCAAAATAGTCAAAATCATGGAAATCGTCAAAATGCAACGAAACCAAATCCAACCTGTGAAGAATGGCTCATAATGATGGAATATAATCATCAATGCAAGTTGGACCCCACAATGCCTCTCAAATACCCCTGTACTCGCTCTAGCACCCATCTGACTACTCTGGTCATCATAAATCTCTGCCCTGTGATGATGTCCCAAAGTGGGGACATTACAGAAAGTAAGGTTTGAGAGTTGAAAACTCTGAAACCCGAATTGCGAAGAAAATCATGACTGTTGAATTGAAAGGGACATTTTTCGATAGATCATAAGGATTTGAGAATGGGTGATCTTGAGAGAAGGATGGATAGAAGAGATAGACTGTATCCGTTGATCAAGAGGCTTGACCCGATATTGAATATCAATGGTAATGCTTGATTGTGGGGCTAGAAAGTGCTCGGACGTTAAAAATCTGAGAGCGAGCTGCAATTGAAACCATGGTATTGGCAAAGTGATACATGGCAGGTGGAGGTGAATTGAGGGGAGAAAAGAGGTGCGGCCTCAAACCACTCTATATTTCCTCGTAATCACGGGATTACATGAGGGCATAGTAGAGGTCACATACAAGAAAGAGATAACAGAAGAGTAGCTAGTGCTTGGACCCTGAAAGTTCAGTAGCATGAAAGGAGAGGTTGTGGGTTTCATAGAACCTACACCAAAATACTAAGAAGGGATTTTGTTTAATCACCAAGGAGACCTTTAAGATTTCATAGAGCCGATTCGACTCCAAGAATCGAAGATCCTTGACCGGGAGGTCGATCAACCCCGAGGAGAGAAGGGGGGGTCTGCATCAGAAACCATGAATGGATAAGTCCTTGGAGGAATGTTTAATGGAAGTCAACTAAAACTCTATAGAGATGATCGATAGTCTGCAGAGTGATATGGGTTCAACCAAACCACATGTATCATAGTAACTATACTATAGTAGGAAAGAAAAAAACAGAAAACAAATAAAAAGTAGAAAAAAGGAAGAAAAATAAATAAATAGTAGATATAGAAAAAGAAAAAGATTATAGAGTACAAAGGCATAAGAACTTGCACAGAAGGAATGATTATCGTGCATTGTGATGCAACTTTGGTAGTTAATAAAATCATCCATAGAAGAAAAATGTCGCGACACAAGAAAATGCAAAAGAAGAATAGTTGCATAGTTTGGCACTGTTACGACCGTTAAAAGCATTAAAGGATGAAAACAATGATGATAATATGGTAAATATGGGTCATAAAGATTCCATATAATTTTAAATGTTAAAATACGACAGATTAGCAGTATGAGGAAAAAATCAAACAACAAATTTAGTAATAAATCCACATTTATTTAACAATTTATCAATTACATTGGCAGATTGGACAAATGGGTTAAGGTGTGAAGAGACATGAACAGTTGGGAAGAAGGCACAAAATCATTTGAGGGTCACCAAGCATGAATCATTGTTACTAAGAACCGTGTGAAAGTGAGACTGAACTAGAGTGGCTCAGAGCCAAACTACCTCTACACCAAAACATAGACACAGAGTAGGTAAAGACATCTATCACATGAAAAAATGGCACCATTGAAGGTTGGAGCACCATCAACAATGACACGAAAGAAATCAAAATGACCACCAGTTGCACCAAAGGTTGAGTAAATACTTGGAGATTCGACTTTAGCTTCACAGGGAAGATTCCACATGGATTATATCCCACCGAGGAAAGACAACGATCCTCACATCAAAGTACCCACAGATCGAAAATACCTGTTGGAAATATCACCAATACCACCTGGTGTAAGTGTATAAGGAGACATGCTCGACAAAGTTTCCACCCTAAAGTTTTTGGATCATGATATCACAGATGAAAATAAGTTTCCCAATATTTCCAAGGAAAATCACTTGTGTGCTAAAAGTGTATCAGGAACATGAGCGATATTGCTGGAAAAATACGTGTGGGAAACAGGATGTGAGAGGTCAGGAATATTGAACCTATTGGAGGTTCCACACTTCAGACGCAACCTTGAAATCAATTCATGTGTTAAATTAATGCTCAAATGCATCCATGGAGGAACACTATGGCTTGACCCACCAGTTTCAGTTGACACTGCATTGATTGTGTGGATCACAGGACTACCGAAATTCAGAGAGGATCCAACCACTTTTCTCAACAAGGAAAGAGAGAGATCCATATCAGAAGCAATGAAGGATAAATTTCACACCTTCAGGGGGAAAAGGGGATTGGATGTCATGAAAATTAATGATGACAGTGTTGGTTTTGCGATGTAGGTATTGGCATGCAAATTGTTTCACAAATTCTGTAAGGATGAAGTACTGGATGTAGTGATCACAGTTGCAAAAACAAATATCAGAAGGGGTCCAAATGAACTGGCCTACCTTCTTGGCTAATTAATGTTTGACAGACTATATAGAGGCTCGGGAGAAGGGTACTAAATTTAATTATGTTTGGCTTCTAATTTTGATTTCACTAGTAGGATGATAGGAACTAGGCTATTACCAATGCATGGGAACAACTAGTAGAAGTAATATGGTCGCATGGTATGCCAACTTATGGCATACGCCAAAAAAAAGGAGGCAACCAAAAAATAATGTTACATTTTTTGTATAATTTGATAATATTATGTAACTAATAAAAAATACAATGCACATCTCAGCCAAGGCAGTGGAAACCTATAAGGATATTGCATGATTCAAATAAGGCATGCTTTATATGTACATGTAAGCAAAGAAGGACCTTTCATGCTAGTGGCTTCCAACCAATTATAGGTTGACAACAAAGGATGTAGGCCTGATAGTGAATGATTGGGAATATGGGTGGAAAAACCCAGTAGAAAAAATGGGGCACCGAGAAGATGAAGAAAAATAGGACAACGGTGATGAAGAATTGGATGAAGGGTAGGGGAATGACTGGAATAATGGCATAGGAAACATGCCTGGCCCATCAACAATATAAGCACAGCAGACAGACGCCATGGCAGGAGCGAAATGAAAGGATAATGAGAAGGATCCAGCAGGAGGTGCGTGCAAAAATACAAAATCGTACGACACCCCTAGTCTATAATTTTACCAATGATGACATGGACCGAATCAACTACCAAGTACGAGACGTCGTGGAGGAATTCATTGAGGAGGAAACAAGGAAGGTGTAGGATCAATTGGTAACACTACAACATCTCTTGGAAGTATCCAATATAACAACATAGTGCAGTTCAGATGAAGGAATGTCCACAATTATGGTGGAGAAAGAAAATACTGCTCATCCAGTCTTAACCAAGATGGAATCTAGGCACGAAACACTAAAAACTGAGATAGACACAATTTAATTCCCAACCACATAGTTACAAGAACATGTGAAGGTGATAAGTCGTTTGAACATAGTGTTGTCCTGGATGTCCATACACATATTACAAGACTTGCAAATAGGCATGTTTCATGAGATTAGGATCCAAGGAGATGAAGTACACTGGGAGATGGAAAAAGTAATGGACGAAAAGGCTTAGTTGCAACAATAATATGACATTGTGCTCCAACAAAAGAGATAAGTTGAAGGTAGAGTGGAAGAATCAATGAAAGACAAGAATGAGGTCGAGGAAAGGGTAAGGAAATCTCTCAAGGAAAAAGAGGAAGACAAGATTATGACGCAGAAAACACCAACGGTCATCCAGAAATTGTACAAGGAAATTATGGAAGTCCCGATAGTAGTAGAGGCTACTATGGAATAATAGGTATTGAATATTGGTGAAATCATTGAAGGATTCTAATGGAAGATTGAGGACCTACATTTGTGAAGTATGCCAGGAAAACCACTAGAAGTAAGTGTATGCAGAGAGAGAACAACAATGACAACCATTGCCAACAACAAGAAAGTGGAGGAAGAGTGCACCAAACGTTGGAAGGAGAGTGCACAAATCTGGATAGAGTTGGTGGAATATCCACAGATGAAGGTTGTGGAGGCCAAATTACGAGAAGCGTAGTAAAAGGCCCAGAAAGCTTTAAAGAGAATAAACACACATCCACTCATTGAACGTGTGAAAACCATTTGAGCATAGAGGAAATCATACATGGAAGTGGAGACGATGAGGGATCAACAAAATAAACATAGTTACCAACTTAATGAGAAATGTGACCTCAAAACGAGAACTCTAGCCCTTAAAACCCATATTTTTGCATTAAAAAAATGAAAATCAACCCCCAAATCAAAAAATGGTGCTACCAGTAGCACCATTTTTTGTAATCGGATCAAAATTATAACTATTTTCAAGCATGGGCTTAAAATATCAAATGGTTTCTCAAACAAACTTTAAAATCAACCCCCAAATCAAAACGTGGTGCTACCGGTAGCACCATTTTTTGTAACTAGGTTAAAATTGCAACTTTTTTCAAGCATGGGCTTAAATGATAAAATGGTTTCTCAAAAAAACTTTAAAATCAACCCCCAAATCAAAAACTGGTGCTAACGATAGCACCATTTTTTCTAACTAGGTCAAAATTACAACTTTTTTCAAGCATGGCCTTAAAACATAAAATAGTTGCTTAGAAAAACCTTAAAATTGACACCTAAACAAAAACGTGACGCTACCTAAAGCAAAAAAAAAAATCTAAACATTAAAATTGTAGTTAATTACGACCTAATTGAAAGTGTGGCCTTGACAACAAATCCATACACAAATAAAAAAACCCAAAATTGGATCCTAAATGGTCACTTGAAAATTTATTTACTAACATTTTGTTTTCTTAAATTTACATTATAACATAAATAAAGAGAAAAGAGAAAATCTTCACAAATATATTTTTTTAATGAAGACAAAAACATATTTAAAAAAATACATTCAAAACCGAGATTTAAAAAAAAAAAACTTAACAAAATGGTTATATGTGTGTGTGTNTTTCCTCTTTAGTTTTTTAGGTTTTTCTTCAATGGTTTTTTTAATTTCAATTATTTTTTTATTTTTTTATTTTTTTTTTGGTTTTTAATTGATAAAAAAATGAATTATATTTTTTTGCTAAATATTTAAAAATAGTGTTATTTAACTACAATTATTTTATATGTATTGAAGTAAAGGTAAAAAAATGTGTTAAAAATGATATTTTCCATTATATTTAAAAAGTATGGAACCATAACTTAATTAAGGACACATAATTATATGACAAATATTAATCTAAAAAAAATAAATGGTGTACAACATTTTTAACATTGGATGGAGCATGGAAATATCATTAAAAACACCATTGAATAAAAAAAAATAGAAAAGTTTGAAAATAGATGAAAAAACATCATTGAGGAAAAAACAATTGAACAATTTGAAAATAAATGAAAAAAAAAGTATCTAAAAAAAATGGAAACCTTATGTATCAGAAAATTGAAAATATCAAAAAAAAACTAAAAAGGGAGGGGGGTGCTACTGGTAGCACCATTTTTAAAAATCGGGTAAAAAACTTGACCCCCCAAAAATGAGAACTATGTAGATTTCTCTTTAAGTTGGTAACTATGTTAAGATGATTTAGCATCACTTAGGACCATTGCAGGAAGAAGCATTGAGGGCGGTAGGATAATTGGCCATAGCACAGGGCAAGGTGAAACAAGCATCCCATGAAGCTGAAGAAAAAATTACAACCTTGACTGCATAGGGGGTCAAAGAGATCGTAGAAACATAGGCAACTATAATAAGGGAAGTTGTGTCAGTAAAGGAATCCTCCCAAAAGTTCATCCAAGGATGGAGGAGAATGCAACAAGCCTAAGTGGCTTGGGACAAGCCACATGTGAGTGTTGGGGACATGTTGGACATGCATTGCATTTTGTAAATAATATACATAAAAAAACTAAGTGTAGAAGATGTGCGCAAAATAAGAAGGAAGACTAGGGAGTGCACAGTTGAGTTGCATTCAAGAGGACATGGCGCGAAAAGAGGAATAAAGTGAAGGAATAAAGAAAGAGGAATAAAGTAGAGAACAAAACAGGAGAAGAAAGTAGGAGAAAAGGAAGGATGACATCCTGATTTACTAAATATAGAAGGATGTGAAAAAGTAGGAAGAACAACAATTGAAGTGAAAAATCAACATTCAGATAGAAAAGAAGATGAAAGCAAGCCCAAACATCAAGTTAACTTGAATATATCATTTATTGTAATAGGGTTTTGGGTATTAACAAAGTAGGGTTTTAAGCTCTAGAATGTATTTATAAATATGTAATGGGTTGGGAGATTAGGTTTTCAATTATGTTGATTATGGGAGTTCTTCTTGAGTGGTACTAAGGAGATAACACAGAGAGAGAGAAAGGATAGCACTGTAGAGCGACTAGGCAAGGAGAAGGAGAAAATAACCATGATGTGTCTTTGAAATTGCAGTGCGCAAGCCAAAGACAATTAGAAAAAGAATAATAAAGAAAGGCCACTCATTGTGGACGTAGCCCAGAGTTGGGTGAACCATGTTAAATACTATGTTGAATGATTTGTGTGATTGTTTATGGAATATGCCAGGATGTTTATTAGATTATATTTGTCTTATGTGTAATTATTGTGCAATTGTTACGACTATTATAGTAATTGGTTTATGTTGTATTCTGGAATAATATAATGGAAATATGAATCTGAATTCACTAATTAGATAACAAAGAACAAAGAAAGAACAAGACACAAAGGACCACTAAGTAAGAATGAATAGAATAATCACCCCCCATTCCCTCACTATTGTATAAACCTGGTTCCTATAGTCCCAATGGATACCTCAGGTGATACTTCAACTGAATGCAGGTGATACCAAAAGGACCGATGTATGAAGGGTTTTGTTGGTCAAATATAATGCTGGTCCTAAATTATGCACCTGACTGATAAGGGAAAATCTAGGCCACCTCAAGTTTAGAATAGATGAATTTTTATTTTTGTTGGTCAGCTAGAGGGTTGGTTATACCAATAAAAGGGCAAGGTTGGGTTGGGAAAATGATATGGATGAGGGTCCTCCTTGGCTAGTGGTACACAAATGAGAGACAAGGGAAATAATGAAAACAAAGGGAAACAACAAACCACTCTATGAATAGTCTTCTGCAAGAAGTTTAATACTTTAAAATATCATTTCAAGACATTAAACATGTATCAAAAACACAATTACTCCCTCGGGTTGTGATAAAAACAAATCTTCACAAAGCATTAGCTGATTTCACAGGTTGGATATCAATAAAGACAAGTTATAAAATAACCAAAAGAGATGAAATGTACTTTGCACAAATAAAAAACTGCATTCAAGATAAGATAAAACACATGAAGATTTGAACGAAACAATGTCATCAAGAGTATATTCAGCAAGTAGAGAGCTTTAATCCATGCATAGAATGGGTCCAACCAGTCTGATGTACTGCTATCCTTTCCCAAAAACTTCAATGTCCAAAACATACAGAAACTGCATATTTATCAGAGTTGCAGAGGCTCTTGTCCACCTAGGACTGAGGCTTAACTCTACATTAACAATTCTAGAATGACTAATTAATTTGAATAAAACATTGTTGGAGTGCAAAAATGTATACTTCACACTTCACCAAAAAGAGTGGTTCTTATCACACATTGAAGACCACTTATTATTCTTTAAACTAAATAGAGTCTTGAACTAAATAATTGAAAACTGACACTAGCAATGAAACTGGACTGATGCAAGCAATGGAATGAACTGAGACTTGTGACATAAACTGATTCAAAGTGACAAAGTTGATTTATCCATTAATCATGGCATGCACGCATTTTTTTGGAGGCCACTAAGGACAATTGTATGTGCAACGTGAAAATATCCTCCAGTGAGGTGGTGACCTGACGTGATATAACCACGTGATTGCAAAATTTGTTGAGGGTGTTTCAGATCCACACTGCTCTGTTTCAGATCCACACTGCTCTGACCCCAGCAATCCACCACAAGTTTCCATGTATCTCATAAGCTATACCATGGTTTCAATTACGGGACCGCTCTAGAAAATTAACGTTCGAGCATTTTCCATCCCCGCAATGAAGTGTGGTTGTCTATGTTTTTGCAATCTATGATCTAGGTGACCCTGCTACCTTAGAGCCCCTGCTAAAGTTCTATCTATCTGCCATATTAGAACTCCTGTATCTGATTTAGTTATGGTGTCAATTTAGATGCAAAGTTTGTATAACTCCTGGAGTAGTACAGGCCCAGAGTGACGTGGAAACTTGAAATGAATGCCATGTTTCCTAACCTATGAGTGCCACATGTCTCAGGAGAATGAGTTCCATGTGTCTCTGTGACTTCTGGATTTGGGAGTTTATGAATTTTGTGATTGAAAATCTAAGAAGTAGTACAGGCCTAGTTGACATGACAGGCTCTCAGGACTTTGAGACTTCAGCCCTTCGGGTGATATTCATTTCTTACCTGCAGAAAATATCAACGGTCCACAATTACTTTGGGAAATCGGGCTTCGAGCCTTTTCAATGCATAGTTCTTACAATCCTCCGGAGTGTCATATCTCTAAAGTGAGAGATCTGCCTCCATGTGTCCTCTTGTTTTGGACAACTGAGATTCACTTCCAAAGTTGAGTCTTCAGGAGTTTTCTTCTGCTTGCTCGTGCAATTCTGAAAGTGAGAGATCTCCCTCCACGTGTCCTCTTGTTTTGGAAAACCTAGATTCACTTTAGGAGTTCGGGCTTCGGGAGTTTTCTTCTGCTTGCTCACACAATTCTCTGAAGTGTCATATTTCCGAAGTGTTATATATTCTTGCATGTGGCCTCTTAATGGACGCCCCAGATGAACTCCAAGATTTGGGTAATTCTTTCTCTAATGCTTCGCTCTGCAAACCTTTCGGAGTGTTAAGTCTTCAAAAGGAGAGATCTAGCGTTGTGTGTCCTCGTCGATGGATGGTCTAGATTCACTTCGGGAGTTCGGCTCTTTGAGAGTCCTTTACTCACTCACCTTCTTCTTGTTTCCTCCTGGAGTACGATATGACCTGACACGTGTCCCTTTCTTGAATATCAATGACCACGAGTGATTGCGGAGACTCAACTCACTCACTCTTTCATTTCCTTCCCGATCTCCACAAAGAGAAGATGATCATCTGTAGTGGGATCAATATCCACCATAGATGTGTTGATCTAGCAAGATCAATGATCCTGAGTGATTGCGGGGTCACAACATGCAAAAAGTTTAATTTTCTTCTTGATCCCCGCAAAGAGAAGATGCTCATCCATAATGGGATCGATATCCACCGTTGATCTATAAATATCAATGATCCTGAGCGATTACAGGCTCACAACTTGCAGAAAATTTAATTTGCTTCTCAATCCCCATAATTCCTCCCTGCCTTCGATCTCCCTCCAATGAGATCTTAGAGTCGCGACTTAATCTTCGCTTGATATGATGGATGAAAATTGAGTGTGTTTGTTTACTTGTATTTCCATCCGGAAATGGACTGATATGAATGTTTCATTTTTTCTCATGGTTTCTTACTGTGCATACAAAGGAATTAGCAGACCTAGATGTCTCCTATGCATAGGAAAGGCTTGGTGGGCTTTTTGCATGATCAATTAGTGGAAAACATGATGACAAGTATTTCAAGCTTGCATCAGTTAAGAATTAGTTAAGAAATCCAATAAGGAAAACCAGGTCATTGAACTGATGGGAAACAAACTTTATCAACCAGAAGAAGAAAAATTTGACGAAGGAATAAAGAAATGAGAGAGGAGGGGAAAGGGTGCAGACCTAGGTGTTATAACCCTAAATTGCACCACACATGCTTACCTGGCATCAGGCCAACTCATATCCCTTCTTTTCCAAAACTCTGCTGAAAAACTCTTTGAAAATCCTCTTGTGTCAAGACCCACGCACCCTAACCCATCACTGCATGCGTGTACACGTTGGCTGACTCACAACAGCCCACGTGTACCTAAAAAAGCACGAAAAAAGGAAAGTTGTCAATGGAACAAAAAGCTATGGGTCAGTTAATTGAAACTCCTGGCCATGCATGGCCGAGGGTTCGTCCAAAACCCTAGCTCCTTATAGCCTATAAATGAAGGGGTAGGGGTACCATTTGGAGAAGGAAAAAATATAGCAAAGAAACTCTGCCCATTTACGTAATCCATTGTCCCAACCCTTTACCCTTTCCTTATGCCAAAGGATATTTAACGCAAAGTAGTTGAAGGACAGAAGAAGAGGAGCCCAGGATCAGGTTCAAGGAGTGGTGGTCGGTCTCATCTTTTGTAAGTTGATTCACTTTCAATATTAAAAAGAATGTTTTTCCCGTTCCAATTCATGAATTGTCTATGATTTGATTAATTTATGCTTGATTTCTAACCCTTGAGTATACAAGTAGCATACATGCATGGTTTTTGTTTGTCTTGAGTGAAAGTTATCTGTGGAAGGAGCAACGCAAGAAAGTAATCAAAGAACAACAAAGGATCTACATCGAACACCGGTAATAAGGTAGGTGGTCCTTTTCCATGCATTTACTTAGAAAAAGGGATTTAAATCTTGGGATGTAGGTAAAAAAGTAGTTTCTATTCAGTCAAATCTGCATGCAAGTCTGACCCTAGTTTTCTAGTCCATAGGGTGTTTTTCCCAACAACAGAATTGGCGACCATACTGGGGAGAATACTCTTTAGGGTTCCTGTATTTATTTAAGTTTTTGGGTAGTTGAAAGACTAGGTTTTCTGTTTTTTCTTTGCCTGTCTTTTATTTTTCTGTAAGTTCTGAGCTAGCAGGGAGTCTGGTTTTCCATACTAGCTTTCCCTGACTTTTACTTGACTGTATTTTTCGGGACACATAGAGGTACATGCAGCCTGCAGAAGGCCTAAACACGTGTACCCACGCTCTATCCTCTGACATCCTGCGTGTGAACGCTAGCTATAGAGATAGAAGTAGCATGTAGGATTTCAAAGAACCTTAGAGGCAGTCCTCCTCTTCCCTGTCAGAATTACACATTCTCAGGGGGTTTTCTAGAATCATGTTTGAGTCTTGTCGGTTCACAGTCCTATCTCAGATTTTTTTTTTTTTCTTTATTATTCCTTGCATTATTTGTCTTTTCTGTTAGAAAGAGCATCCAAGCCTTCAAGGGATCCTGGTTATCAATACCAGAGGCCTCTTCCTGGTCTGGATTGCCTGTTTTCATATTTTTTCCTTAGAATTTAGATATACATGTGACCTGTACAAGGTCAGCCCGCGTGTACATACTTTCTCTCTCTATTCAGCATGTGTTTGCACATATGTTGTTTTACTGATAGTCATGTGCCTTTACAGGCTACTTTTTGCTCAAGGTGGGGCAGCCATCCCCTCCTTTGATAAGAATCATTTCTCTCAGGTGTTTGAATCTAGATTTGAACAGTCAGTAGGTTAGGATTCATCTTACCCTTAGCCTACTTTTTCTCAGTTAATAGTTGGCAGAAAAAAATAAATAAATAAATAAATAAATAAAATAAAAAATAAAATAAAAAATTAAAAAAAAATTGTTTTATGGTTTCTAGACAAGCGTGAGAGTCATTGTTTGTTCAATTTCTTTTGTGTGATTCTTCAATCTGATTCTTTATGATCTGCGCTTTAAGACGGAATTTTTTTTTCTTGGTTTTTTGCTTGTCGGTACCCTTTCTTTCTTTACTAGCATTTAAATAAATAAATAAATCTCTTTTCATTTTCTTCTTTGGTTAAAGAATGTGTTTCTGCATCATTATCTAGGGAAAAGTCTGTTATTTCATAATTTTTGTAGTTCACGTAGATCATAAGTAGCTCATAGTCGAGAGAAATTCCTTTGAGTTTGTTGTATAAAATCTTAGAAAAATTCAAAAAAAAAAAAAACTTTCTTTGTGAAAAGTTGTTGAAAATTTTCATTTAGTAAAAGTCTTTTGTTTATAGCTTTTTTCATTCATTTTTTATTTCGTCTTTACACATCATCAGTTTCACCACTCCTATCCCTTGACATAAGACAAATCCATAAAAGCAACGCTAATTTTAAAATCTACTAGACTTTTATGTTTGTAGGGTTCACATACTAGTTCAGGACTAGGGCCTTGGATTAGGTTGGAGAGGAAACTCTTCAAGGCCATTCAAAACCAAACATTAGAGTCTAAGATAGGGAGTGTCTAAGTCTAGTTTCATGGAATTTATCTGATACCCCCCTCTAACACAAGGGATAAACACGAGGTCTCGTGCGGAAAGGTGGCGGAGATAACCCCTCTAAAGCCGGACTAATCATAGTGGAGAACACATATAGAGGGCTTGTTTTGGGATTCCGTCGTTTGCATTTTCCATAGGGCTTTGTGGGTATCGAATCCATTTGAGGTCCTTAGTTTTCTTCCAGACCATTTTCTCTTGATACCCTTGACAGGTTTCTGGCTTGATACCCTGCTCATTGTGATCTACCCGACTTTCGACTATACCCGCCTGGTGATTGTTTGCGTGCTGGAAACCTAGTTGCCAATATTTTTAGGGACATACACAGGTGACTATGGGGGTATATCATAGTACCTAGGACAGACATTGGGCCATGCTTTGCAGAGTATACCTGGAGGGTGTTTTCATGTTTAATTTACACTTGCACTGGTAAGTTTCTCTAGTGTTGGTTGTTGTAACTGTTCTTCCAAATAGTTTAGTGATTGCTTGTCTTATCTCTTAAGGGATTTTTTTTAGTGTGTGTTACTTTTGAACGTTTAGAATACCTTAGCATGTCTTGAATCTTCTCACACAGTGGAGGATCCCGAGCTCCGCCGGTCACGAAGGCTTCTTGGCCTATCGTCGGTTACATTGGAGCCACCCCTGCCACCATTAAGGTGGAAGCTAGACCAACAAGGGTCTTTTGAAGCGACCGGGTTACAAACCTTTGTGCCCGAAAAACTCACGGAGGAATAAACCATTTTGAACCTTGAAGCAACCACTCTTGGCTCGGTTGAAACCCCAACCACTGATATCTTGGCACCGTTTATTGTACCAATCCAATTTCACAAATGTCAGACAGTGCCTCACATAGCTATGGAAACAAATGTTGTTACTTCTTCTGGGAATTCTTCAATTCCCACCACAGTTGCTACCACAGGAGAGTCATCTCCTAACTTGACATCATCGATTTGAGCCACCATGGTCTCGACCGAAACTATGTCACACAGTGGACCGAACTCATCTATGGCAGCGGCCACAACCCCCTTCACACCTAGTGCGACAGGCCCTCCATTTTCATACTGTATGCCTAGTTTGGGAACAAGTCCTATATTAACCTACTCCACTTTACAAACTTTGGGTCTGGGGACAGGGATCTCTAGCACTCCTCTGCAAGGTCACCTTGGGGGCACTCATGTCCTTTTTAACACCTTTCCTTACGCAGGAGTTCATATCCCTCCTTCATCCCCTTCGCTTGGTGGTCTGCATCAGCAGTCCGCCAGGCAGCCTACACACACTAGTTTATTTGGAGCAGGGAGTCAAGGACCCCCTTCGCACAGTATGTCGGTAGGTTCAACACCATTTTCTTGGAATGGAACATTTGGTAACAACACTTTCTCGTCAGCCACTTTCCCGTGTGGGGGCAACCCCATTTTTGGACAATCAACTCCTGTGCAGGGTACTATTCCTACACAGGGGGCACACATAACAAGACCTTGGAATTCAGGACAAGGATCCATTCCCTCCTCTAGAATTCCGTTCTGGGGTAATTCTTTCAACAGTCAATGGAACCCCGGACAGACTTCTATGCCTCTCCCCATAGGACCGGCATGGGGTAATCCTTCCCAAAGTCCTCTGAATACAATGCATGCTCAACACTCTATGTCCTTTATGGGACATCAGATTATGATGTCTCCACAGATGAAAAATCCTTACGCTAGTCAGGGCCATGGTTTTTACCAGAATCTGGGCCAGCAGCCAAACTTTTCCTGGCAACCTGGTGCTAGTCAAACTGCAGGACCCTTTTTCCCAGGTTATCAGCAGCAACCCAAACTACCATTCCTTGCGACATTACACTTTCCAGATTTGACAAGGTTGTTAAATGATCCTATTTGTCACGATCCATGTTGGCCTCCTATGCTGACGAAGTTTCCTTCAGACATTCCAAAGTTCGAGGCCAAGCCTAATGAAGATCCAGGTGATCATGTGACTACCTTTCATCTTTGGTGCTCATCTAACTCATTGAAAGATGACTCTGTATAGTTGCGATTGTTTCAATGTAATCTTATTGGGAGTGCAGTGAAATGGTACATCAAGCTCGATCACTCAAGATACTCTTCTTTTGGCGAACTGGCGATGGCCTTCCTTAACCATTTCCAGTTACCTATGAGATACAACAATGGCACAAAGTTGCTCACCAATTTCAAACAGACAACAACGGACCATATCTATGATCATATCCGAGAGTGGAGATGCTGAAAGATTTTAATCAAGGTACCAATCCCACCAGCATTCCTGCTTGAGTGGTTCCTTAAGTATTTGGTCCCACAGTTATCCAAAGACATCGTGACATCTGGAGTTTTCTCCGAAGAAGATGCCATCATGAGGGCTCAATAGTTTGAGCTCATCTACTCTCAGTCTGGTTTATTATATAACATCTTTCCAGATGCACCATGTTAGATACTTGATAAAACTAGACAGAGAGTTGGACCACATGCCGATGGTATTGTTGGTTCAGCACAAACCAAGCCCGCTAAGCAATTGACAAAATAGTTGTAAAATTTATCCATACAACACACAGTGGCCAGCCAAACTACTTCTTTGGTTTCTCCCCCTACCCAAACGTCGAAAGTACACACCGTGCAGTCGACTAACCCAAAGGCCACCCAGCAGCCTAAAGGGAAGAAAAAACAATGAAAGAAGGGTAAGGGGGATAAAAAACCCACTGATAATGCTGGCGGGGACAACACAGAAAAATGGAAGGTGAGGTATCCATGCAACTTGTGCGTGGAAGACCACCCGACCCATCTTTTTCCTCGACTTGTAGAGGCTCAAAAATTTTTCACACAACAACAACAAGCAGTGTTGACTAATCCCTTTCAACATGGGAAAAATCTAACTCAAACCTCTACAAGCACAGAAGGGGGCAGCCAAGAAACCTACTCGCCTCCAAACAATCCCTCATCCACGAACATATATATGGTTAGGGGTGATGCTTTCATATCAACTAGAGCACACGACTATAGTAAACCAAGCTTTTCTGAGAAGGGTAAAGAAGTTGATCTCCCATCTCTGCCTCTACAGATTGAGAAGACATTGGGAGAAATAATGACACACATTCCAAAGGGTGCATTTAAAAAATCTTCTCACAACCCAAACACAAGGGCTGCCCAGAATTACTCTATGGTGGAGGATTTATCACAAACCCCTTGTACGATGTCTGCTTTGGAGGTCCTCCAAAGCTTCCCTACTCAGAGGAAAGCCTTGTTAACCTCTTTGGGCTCTACTGAGAGTTGTAATCCGGGCACCATCATGTTAGATACAACCAACTTAAAACCTCGTCTGCCTTACCACGTAACATTTCAGATAGTAGTGGCTCATCCCATGAAAACTTTTACTTGGAATATCTTCCGCACGGTGGTCGATGAGGGTGCCTCGACATGCATTATGTCATTAGCATGCTGGAAGGCCATTGGCCATCCCATTTTGTCTCCATCACCTACTCTCCTCACTGATTTCGATGATCGTTCATTCCAACCACATGGCATCATTCCTTCTTTCCCTGTGCAGTTAGGAGGGAAAACCGTGTGTGTCAAAGTAGAGGTAGTCGATGCTCCCCTCAACTATAATCTCTTGTTAGGACGAAGTTGGCCTTATTCTATGCAAGCTATGGTTGCTACAATTTTTAAAGTCTTGTTGTTTCCACATGAGGGTCGGATAGTGACCATCAATCAATTGTCTTTCTCTAGACCTGACCCAGCTTTGGGGGCATCCACGGTCCCGATGATTGATAATCCCCAACCAAGTGTCGTTAACGTAGGAGTTGGTTTGTGCCCATCATTGATGGGTACCTTTGATTACCCACCTCCTCACAATGATATCAAATTTATATCTAATCACCATAAGGTTAAGATTTTTCAAGTTTCGTCGTTCTGCATGACTTACTTTGAGGATCCTTGGATTCTTCCTTCCCCATCAGCCACGATGGATGAGACAGGGCACTCAGGCATGTCCATGCCCTTGTCTAACACTGAGGTAGCGTACTCTTTAGTCCAGCAAGCTTCAGCTAACCCTGATCCGACTCCTGCACAAGAGTTAGATCCACTTCTAGAGCCTATTTGGGCTCAGGATTCTCTTGCTAACGTTGATTTGTTAGAATTAGTCTTGCCTTCTGACGAAGCAGTAATCGAATCAAGGACTAGTCTAGACAAACCTTGGGAATATCTTCATCACAGATCATATTTCCTCCCAGAGTTAAGCCGAATCGAAGCAGGAGAATTCACTGTGACTATGACTGGAGATAGGTATTGTCATACTAATCCCTTAGCTACACACAAGATCTATGCTGAGGGTAATATGGAAACCATTGCTAAAATGACACCTATAAATATCTCCAGAACCCCTGGCGTCATAGACAATGTTTTCATCGGAGCATACAGCTCCCCCAAGGAGATGCTAGGCATCGACCCACAAAGAGTCTATCATGAGCTAACTTTGTTGTTTTTCAAGCTCACTTTGAGATCAGAAAGCAACATCTAGTGAGACTGCATTTATTCTTTTCTATCTCATCCATATTAACTAAGAAAAGTAACCATTATCGAGTCATCTTTAAGCCCTTTTCAGACTCCTTAAAGATGAAAAGATTGTCGAGTGACCTTGTTTCTTCACACTCGTTAAATTGGTCCAGAAGAACGTTCCTTAAACAAGTCTCCTTTTAATCCCTTTTCAGACCCTCTAAAAATGAAAAGATTGTCGAGCAATCTTGTGGCCTTTCACGCTCGTTAAACTAAAATTTGAAGTCACATCTGTCCGGCGGTAGTTTACCCCTTTTTCGGTCCGGACGGTCAACTGTACGAACAAAGTTATACTCTATCGAATTCTCATTCTTTAGAAGAGTACTCTCAGGTATAATTTTATTCCTTTTTCGGGCCTGAGGGACTAAACTTATGAAAAAGAAACCCCCACGGAGTCCATAGTTAAGCTCTTTTCAGACTCCCTAAAATTGAAAAGATCGTCGAGTGACCTTATTCTTTCACACTCGTTAAATTGGTCTAGAAAAATATTCCTGACGGAGTCCATAGTTAAGCTTTTTTCAGACTCCTTAAAAGTGAAAAAATGGTCGAGTGATATTGTCCTTGTCACACTCATTAAAATGGTTTTGAATTGACATCTAATCAGTGCTAGTTTACCCCTTTTTCGAACCGACTAGACTATTGTCGAAAAAGGCACCCCAACGGAGTCTCCTTTATGCCTTTTCAGACTCTCTAAATATGAAAAACCATCGAGATTTCCTTCTCTAGGCTCGTTAAACTTACATTGAAGGACATTACCATTGTGTGTTCTATCAACCAAATTTGCATACCTTATCCACCAGCCTTGTGACAGTTTGCTTCTGCGTCTTAACACCTTTGGCCGTCGGAGGATTTTCCCCAAGTATCATTTTACCAGAACATCAGTCTTGTCCTTGTGCCTTGATCTTTTATTTTTACAGTACTCATTCCTCCATTATAGCGTAATATCCCTTTATTCTTTTTCTAAAATTATTGAAAAGAACAAAAAAATCAAATATACCCCAAAAAGAGGATGGGAAAAGTATTTTCTTTATTGGTAGCATAATGAGTCACCCTTGGATAAATCACATATGTCCGTTTGATCATCAAACTATGGGATGCAGTACGACCTTAGGAATCTTTTATCACTATATAGAGTTGTGTCCTCCACCGTTTGGTTATTCTTCCAAACATATGGAGAGTTTGCGTTGCCTCCTGCTTTGTAGACTTATCATTAACATATATGTTGCCTAAGTATTATCACTTGTCATTCTATTTTCCAAGGGAAGTTTTTCACTAAGCCTGATTCAGCCCCTCTGTAATATGTCTCTTGTCTGCATACCCAGCCATCCTGAACGTCCAATCAAGTCCTTGCTCGAAATCACTGAAGCCTTCAGTCCGATCATCAAGATTATCAAGTCCATGACCGACGAATCGTTGAAGACCTTTGGGTAGTGTAGTCATACACTCATATTACACTCCTCCCCAAGTTTTGGAAGATTTTAAAGTTGTTTCTCGAGCTCTGAAGTCCAGCCATCAGGCCGAATCAGCTTCTGGAAGATGGATACTCTATATGTATATCTTTCTGATTTCAAGATATAGCTCCGTTGTGTATTATTCGTGGCTACTCTTTATAGTTATTTGACATGGATCTACAGTGTATTTGATTGGTAGCCATGGTTCTATTTTATCCCAAGCATGGATATGCCTGCCTCGGTGAGACATTTGTTATTTTGCAGAAAACACCTCCTAGTTCCTGATCCTTGGGCTCAATCGCTCGGCACATCAGTAAATATTGGTAATGTATTTCGGCCATGAGATCCTCTTATGACCTCACACATTAGGGGGCATCTGTTATAACCCTAAATTTCACCACACATGCTTACCTGGCATCAGGCCAACTCATATCCCTTCTTTGCCAAAACTCTGTTGAATAACTCTTTGAAAATCCTCTTGTGTCAAGGTCCACACACCCTAACCCATTACTGCATGCGTGTACACACTGGCTAACTCACAATAACCCACGTGTACCTAACAAAGAACGAAAAAAGGAAAGTTACAGATGGAACAAAAAGATATGGGTCAGTTAACTGAAACTCCCAGCCATGCATGGCCGAGGGTTCGTCCAAAACCCTAGCTCCTTCTAGCCTATAAAAGAAGGGGTAGGGGTACCATTTGGAGAAGGAAAAAATATAGCGAATAAAATCTACCCATTTACATAATCCATTGTCCCAACCCTTTAGCCTCTCCTCATGCCAAAGGGGATTTAACACAAAGAAGTTTAAGGAAAAAAGAAGAGGACCCAAGATCAGGTTCAAGGAGTGGTGGTTGGTCTCAGCTTTTGTAAGTTGATTCACTTTTAATAATAAAAGGAATTATTTTCCCATCCCAATTCATGAATTGTCTATGGTTTGATTAATTTATGCTTGATTTCTAACCCTTGAGTATAGAAGTAGCATGTAAGGTAGCTAAAGAGGTAGTAGGGGGGCCCAGAGGGCCCATAGTGATAATAGTGGAGGTCATTCAATGTAAGGTGGACTAGGTCCACTATATTATTAAATAAGGCCCACTATGGTAGTTAGATATAATAAATGTAAGAGGACTTCTTATAAGGTTCTACTTCTAGAAGATTCCTCCTCTAGAATGTTCTTAGGTGATGGTAGCAGTATATAAAGGGGCTCAAGCAATGTAATGAGATATGAAGAGAAATATTGTATTTGGAGCAGTAGCTCAATAGGAGGATGCCCCCTCGAAGAGGCAAGTGAACATGAGAGGATCCCTTCCATAATAGGATCCATTGTATGGTGTTGCCCTACCTCAAGGGTTTGATATAATAAAGTGGTTTTTTTCTATATTGTTATTCTATATATATTGTGGTGCTTTTGTATTCAATCTTTGGTTATTAACAAGTGGTATCAGAGCACTTTCCTTGGGCAGACATTGTGGGCAAATACTTTTGCAGATTTTTTTTTCGAAGAAGAAAAAAGAGGGCCGCGACATTCTAGAAATTTTTAGTATATTTATGTATAAAATTTGCAGAAAATAGTTGTATATCTGAGTTCTTCTCAGAAAAACACCCAATTTGAAAAAAAAAAATCGTTCGAAACGAAGTCCGGAAGGTCAAGATATTGAGGTTTTAAAATCTGCAAATTTTCAGGGTTTTTTCTGCGAACGGCGGCGCAATTTGTTTTTATTTTTGTAGCAGTTGAAGGCCTAATTTTTCCAAGAAAGTTGCATATCTGAGTTCCTCTCACAATTTCACCCATTTTCAAAAAAAAAATCATCCGAAATGGAGTCCGGGAAGTGAAGTTATGAGCATTTTAACTTCAACAGTTTTTTAAGGTTTTTCCAGAAAAAACCGCGATTTTCTGCCGAAACTTCTTGGGTTTATTTTTTGAGTTTTTCCATGATGGATGCAGGGCCGAAGAGCTCATAGGGTGCTCAGATGGATATTTCTTCTCAAACCTTGAAAGAAATTCTTGAATCATTCAAATCCCAATTGGATGACAGATTGGATGCATTTGCACATAGCCTCACAAACAGCCTCACACATAGCCTCACAACCAGCCTCACATATGGCATCAATGATAGTTTTCATAGTATTCAAGATTCAATGAATGACATGCAGGAGAGATTTCTTATGCAGGGCCTCATGTATGAATATAATCAAGAAAGATATGCTTGGTATGATTTTGAGGACGATTGTGATGATTGGTATATGGATAGTTGTC
>ML777551.1:1325209-1343506 GCA_009831015.1 Picea engelmannii
ATTTTGAGGACGATTGTGATGATTGGTATATGGATAGTTGTCATTTCTGGGATGACAACCACTTCCATATTTTATTTGATGACTCTACTCCACCTTCTGTAGAGAAAATCAATGTCTCACATCAGGAGCTAGTTACCAGCGTTTAGTCTACATATTCTACAGTGGTATTATTCCTCCCAGATTCTGCTACGACCCTTTTCCACTATGTGGATGGATCTTCTTATTTGGATCCACATGATAGGTGTCAGTCTTTGGAGCATCCTTTCGAGTTGGTTATTGGGTTCCAAAATATTCTACGGGGAGTTCACATGAGCACTTGGACATGGGACCCGGGCTTACAATGGTGGTTGGACTACTTCAGCAGGGTGGATTTCCTTTCTACATGGGACTTTGGTTCTTCAGTTTTCTTCAGCATTATGGTCCACAATTATCCATGGGACCCTGGTATATGGTTGTACATCAAGCGTTGAGTACAACGCTTTCATAAGGGGGATGGAATGTAAGGTAGATAGAGAGGTAGTAGGGGGGCCCAGAGGACCCATAGTGATAATAGTGGAGGTCGTTCAATGTAAGGTGGACTAGGTCCACTATATTATTAAATAAGGCCCACTGTGGTAGTTAGATATAATAAATGTAAGAGGACTTCTTAGAAGGTTCTACTTCGAGAAGATTCCTCCTCTAGAATGTTCTTAGGTGATGGTAGTAGTATATAAAGGGGCTTAAGCAATGTAATGAGATATGAAGAGAAGTATTGTATTTGGAGCAGTAGCTCAATAGAAGGATGCCCCCTCGAAGAGGCAAGTGAACATGAGAGGATCCCTTCCATAATAGGATCCATTGTATGGTGTTGCCCTACCTCAAGGGTTTGATATAATAAAGTGGTGTTTTTCTATATTGTTCTTCTATATCTATTGTGGTGCTTTTGCATGCATAGTTGTTGTTTGTCTTGAGTGCAGGTCATCTTTGGAAGGAGCAACAAAAGAAAGTAATCAAAGAACAATGGAGGATCTACATCGAACGCCAGTAATAAGGTAGGTGGTCCTTTTACATGCATTTACTTAGAAAAAGGGATTTAAATCTTGGGATGTAGGTAAAAAAGTAGTTTCTATTCGGTCAAATCTGCATGCAAGTCTGACCCTAGTTTGCTAGTCTGTAGGGTGTTTTTCCCAACAACATTAGGTTATAACATTGGCTCCAACCGGGGATATCCCTTCCTTATGAGTTGATAAGAACAACATATCAATGCCTTTTAATTTAATAGCTTGCTTCCACCTCCCTCTTCTTACCTCTGTTCTATCTGCCAGCCATGCATCTTTGAAAACTAAAGATGAAGCTAACCCTAGTTCCTTAGTTGGGCTATGGAGTCTTTACTGAAACTTGAAAATATAGCTAGTGACTTTGTTGGGATATGGAGTCTCTTATTCAAACAAGCTACTGAAAATAAACACACTAAAAAAAAATCTTGGAACTAAAAATTTAAAATTAAATTCTCGAACTATGAGCTTATTCTCCTACTACCTACTCTATTCAGTTGAAAACCAAATCAATCAAGTGTAGTTACATTTCCAAAAAAACCAAGAAACCATTTGACTCAGAACCATGACTTCGTGCATGTCACTGTTTAAAATAATCCAAATAGGGTATAACAAATGCGACAAAAAGTTAGCAGACATATGGTACTTACAGTTGAAAATGATGATCATGATAAAACTTACAACCTTTTGGGTTATGGAAAAACAAGAATCTATCCAACTTGTTATTGGATCGTGAAACTCGTGGAAAGCCTCCAACTGGTTCAGAAGACAAAGTTGTTTTTGTATGAGATCTACATTATTGATAAGATTATACTCGTCGTGTTCTCCTTGAAACAACTCATTAAGATCAAATGCTTCACAACCATTAAGGGAAACAAAACACTTTGGATACTGCTCATATAGTTGTTCGAACTGAGAGAGTATGTCTTCTACATGACTATTTTTTTTCATTCTTATTCCATAAGGTTGTTTTCAAACTTATAGATTTCTTGTTTCTCAACTATTTTCGGGGAAAGCAGATCCACCTACTATAAAAGAAGATTTGAAATGTGGATTTGGTAGCTCCTCTTCATAACTAATAAATTGAGTTTGTTCAACTTCAAATATATCACAAATAGATGCTAAATCTTCATGAAAAAATTGAGCAACAAATCGATCACAGTCATGAATATCGTTAGTTGCATCAGGAACACAAAGCTGAAAAACATTCTGCTGGAAATCCAAACTAACTAATGATTTAACATCAACATTTATTTCCTTCTCATCATCATTTTCAGTTTTAAAAGAACGTTTAAATTCGTCATTTTTTATAACAGAATTGGAAGAAGATACAACTGATAATGAATCTCCTTTCTCTTCCTTAGAATTATCTTTCCCTTCATCTATACTGCTAGAATAACTAATAATGGACTTTTATATATAAGATTTAAATTCTTCACAATAGTTTTCACAAAGTAAATCAACTGGAAAAAACCTTTTACAATGGTCATTGAATGTAGCATGGAAATGTTCCAGGGAGGATATGCTAGCAGAGGGAAAGGATCGATACCACTCATGAGAATCTCCCTCTAATGAGTACATGAACATATTCATTAAAGAATACACATGATGTATACCCAACTGATGCATGACTTCATGGAAATCAAGCAAATGATCTGCAGGGTTATCATCTTTATTTTTTATAAATCTGGGCAAGTAATCACCCCATTCATCTATAGTAGGAACAATATTTGGAAAACCAAGAACAACAAAGAAATTAAAAGGATAAAACCTTCGAGCCAATATGTCTTCCATATGAAAATATGACTTCTTAAAACTATGGAGTCGCCACTGGATCCATTAACCATGGACCTGCCAGGTGAATGTTTTGCAGCCTAAAAGTGTCTGGTCTTTTTTCACCATCAAAGATCAGACCTGATTGTTTTCATTCTCCCAGGGAAAGATATATCGTTACTCTGATCCCCAGCAATGGCACCAGAAGATGTTCATCCTAAATTCTGCACCTCACTGCTAAAGGGAACAACTAGGCCACCTCAAGTTTAGAATAGTTGATTTTTTATATTTTTTGGTTAGTTAGAGGGTTGGTTCTGCCAAGACAAGGGAAAGGTTGGGTTGGAAAAATGATATGGATGAGGGTCCTCCTTGGCTGGTGGTACACAAATGTCAAACAAGTGAAATAATAATAAAAAAGGGGAAACAACAAACCACTCTATGAATATTTTGCTGCAAGAAGTTTATTACTTTAAAATATCATTTAAAGGCATTAAACATGTATCAAAAACACAATTACTCCATCAAGTTGTGATAATAAAAAAATCTTCACCAAGAATTGGTTATTTTCATAGGTTGCATATCAATAAAGACAAGTTATACAATAGATGAAGGAAATGAGATGTACTTTGCACAAATCAAAAAATGCATTCAAGATAAGATAAAACAAATGAAGATTTAAACGAAACATTGTCATCAAGAGTATATTCACCAGGTATAGAGATTTAATCCATGCATAGAATGTATCCAACCAGTTTGATGTATTGCTATCCTTTCCCAAAAACTTCGACCTCCAAAACATACAAAAATTGCATATTTATCAGATTTGCAGAGGCTCTCGTCCACTTAGGACTCATGCTTAACTCTACATTAAAAAATGTAGAATGACTAATTAACTTGACTAAAACACTATTGGAGTATCGCAATGTATACTTCACACTTGAATTAACCAAAAAGAGTGGTTCTTATGACACATAGAAGACCACTTATTATGCTTTAAACTAAACAAAGTATTGAACTGAATAATTGAAAACTGACACTAGCGATGAAACTAGACTGATGCGAGCGCTAGAATGAACTGTGATTTTTGGCAAAAAATGATTAGATGTGACATATTTGATTTCTCCATTGATCATGGTGTGCACATGCGTTTTTGGAGGCTACTAAAGAAAAATTTATGTGCAGCCTAAAATTCTCCCAGAGTGACATGGTGACCTGACGTCATATAAGCACGTGATTGTGAAATTCGTCGAGGGTGGTTTGGATCCACACCACTCTGACCCCTGCAATCCACCACAAGTTACCACATATCGCATAAGTTATACCATGGTTTCAATTGTAGGACCACTCTGGAAAATTAACGTTCCATCATTTTTCATCCCCACAACGACGTGTGGTCGTCGATCTTATCGCAATCTATGATCCAGGTGACCCTTCTACTTTAGTGCTACTACTAAAGTTATATCTTTGTGCCATATTATAAATCCCCTATATGATTTAGCGATGGAGCCAATTTATATGAAAAGTTTGTATAACTCCCAGAGTAGTATAGGCCCAGAGTGACGTGGCAGCCTAAAATGAATGCCATGTGTCCTAACGTATGAGTGCCATGTGTCTCAAGTGAATGAGTACCATGTGTTTCAAGTACTTAGGAATTTGGTAGTTTATGAATGTTGTGCTTGGAAATCTCCCGAATTAGTACAGGCTCGGTTAACGTGGCAAGCTATCAGGACTTCAAGACTCCAGGCCTTTGGGTGATATTCCTTTCTTACCTAGTGCAAAGATCATTGGTTCTTGTTGATTTGATATCAACGATCCACAATTACTTTGGGATTTCAGGCTTCAGGCATTTTCAATGCATAGTTCTTACAATTCTATGGAGTGTCGTATCTCCAAAGTGAGATATCTGCCTCCACATGTCCTCTTGTTTTGGACGGTCGAGATTCACTTCGGGAGTTTAGGTTTCAGGAGTTTTCTTCTACTTTCTTGCGCAATCCTATGAAGTGTCATATCTCCAAAGTGAGAGATCTCCCTCCATGTGTCCTCTTGTTTTGGATGGCCTAGATTCACTTCGGGAGTTCGGGCTTTGGGAGTTTTCTTCTGCTTTCTTGGAAAATCCTCCGAAGTGTCATATTTTCAAATTCTTAGATCTGTCTACATGTGGCTTCTTGATGGACGACCTAGATGAACTCTGGGCTTTGGGTAATTCTTTCTCTAGTGCTTCAATCCACAAACCTTTCGAAGTGCTAAGTCTCTGAAGTGAGAGATCTGGCACTACGTGTCCTCATCGATGGATGTTCTAGATTCACTTCGAGAATTCAGGCCTTTGGGAGTCCTTTACTCACTCAACTTCTTCTTGTTTCCTCACAGAGTATGACATCACCTGACACATGTCCCTTTCTTGAAGATCAATGACCACAAGTGATTGCGGAGAATCAACTCACTCACTCTTTAATTTCCTTCTCGATATCCGCAAAGCAAAGATGATAATCCGTAGTGGGATCAATATCCATCGTTGATATGTTGATCTAGAAAGATCAACGATCCTGAGTGATTACAGGCTCACAACTTGCAGAAACTTTAATTTTCTTCCCGATCCCCGCAAATCCAAGATGATCATGTGTAGTGGGATCAATATCCATCGTTGATCTATTGATCTAGAAATATAAACAATCATGAGCTATTGTGGGCTCACAACTTGCAGAAACCTTAATTTTCTTCCCAATCCCCACAATGCCTCCTCACTGTCAATATCTCTCCAATGAGATCTGATGGTCATGACTTAATATTTGCTTGATCTGATGGCTAAAAATTGAATTCGTTTGTTTTCTTTTATTTCCATCCTAAAATGGATTGCTCTGAATGTTGCATTTTTGCTCATGGTTGCTTACTGTGCATTCAAAGAAATTGGCGGACCTGGATGTCTCCTGTACACAAGAAAGGATTTGTGGGACTGTTGCATGCTCAATTAGTGGCAAACATGATGACAAGTATTTCAATCTCAAACCAGACATGCAATTATCTTTCAAAGAAAAATGAAATAATTCAGCGGAAAGAATCGTTCAACCAATCCAATAAGGAAAACTAGGTCATTGAACAGATGGGAAACTGACTTTATCAACCAAAAGAGGAAAAATTCAACTAAGGCATAGGGATATGAGAGAGGAAGGGAAAGGGTGCATACCTAGGTTACAAAATATAACTCAAATCTAGGGTCTTACAACTGCATCCAAAGCCAACATGGACCACTTTGGAGACTTCTTCAAATTTACCCATTACTTCTATAGGATTCTAGATCACTTCTAAAGTTGACTTCAATGAAAATCAATTTTCCAACACCAACCTACTAATTGAAGACAAGAATATTTCCAAGAAATAACCTAACATAAATGCTTCTTCAAATATTCTCAATAGAGAATCACTGCTCTATATTAGTACTTCCATTCTGCACAATTCCAAAACTCCCTTGCACCTCCCAAACACCTTGATACGTTCATATATTCTCTTTTTCCATTCTCATGTATCCTCTAACCTATGAACCTTAGAATCACAGATCTTAATCACTCACTTACATGAATTCTTATAGACATCATAGCCTTTGTTCTCCTCACACAACTTTCACAATATCACACTTTTTTTTAAGCTTGATTAAGCCATCATCATTTGTATAGTTTCCTTCCTCCACATATTTTTCACATACACAAAATGTGCTTTTAAGGTCAGCTCCATATTTCCATTAAAACCGGGATTAAAGGACAATTCTTCTAACATGTCCCAAATTCCTTCCATGTTTCATGCATGGGATTTCTTACCGTTCATGGCACACATATCGTCACTTAACAAACATTGTATCTTCCTCCATATTAAGTCTCAACCGTCAATCCTCTCACTTCCCATTGAATCAATATAGTATTATGCAATACGTCTTCGATGCTTAATAGTCATTTGATTTGGATCACAGATTGATCTCATCCATAGATCTCATTATGTCCACATAACTACAACACACAGTAACTATCCGATCAGTCCAAGATAAATCACAATTGTCAGATCTGATCCTTGGGCCATGTTTAATCTTGGTTCTCAATCGATTCCTATGTTCATGGGGTGACTGGGCTATCAAACCTCTGGGCCTTCACCTTTTCATCCAATTGGACCATTCACATTTTTACACATGTCATTGATGTGACTTCCTTTCTTCGTATACCTTGCATAAGCTTCTTAGGTGCGACCCATGTATATCTACAGTTGTCATGTGTCCTCCACGTGGACTCCTTCCATGTGTATTGTATGGCGTGTGATCTGGATTATTTTTCAGAACTAAATGAAAGTATAGATATTTCAATGAAATACACATAAACATTTCCAAAAACAGAGAAATACAGTAATACACGATTTCTATTAATGAACAAAATGTATAGAGACTGTAAATATATAGAGTGAAAGACTCGCTAGAATGGTGGTAGCTTATCTCTGAGAAGAGATGTGATGGCAACTCTCATTCGCAAGAAGATGATAATTACAATGAGGCTCTAAAGGCATTTTTAACTTAAGGAAAATCCAAAAACCTAACTCCAGAAGATGAAAATCCAAAAGGTTTGCAAGCCTCGATGGGGGTAGTTGATACATCAACTTCTCGGGGGCATAATGTTTGCATACGATATTTGTTTGGGGCATTTGATAAACCGTTGGAAAGGTATAACTGATAAAAACGATTTTCAACCAGTCAAGACAAGTGATTTAGGAAGTAGCTTGGGCCCCAAATCCCCAAAACACATTGTTTAGGGCTTCAAAATTGTAGATTTTAACCTTGTACAATATTTACTGCAAACAAATTTTCAATAAAATAACATAAAATATACAATGGAAAATACAAACATTACACGATATTTTTCCCCTGGAAACCCAAACCGAGAAAACCAACATATTCTATATTCATTCATAGTGATACATTGTTTACAATAAAATTTCCATATAAGATCCAGGGACATACAAAACCCTAACCCAGTGACCTGGATTAGTCAACAACCCTAATTCCTTAACTAGAAATAGAAAACCATCGATAAAAACCATGTGTCAAAAAAACACCTAAATATGTGACATGTTTCCCAAGGCAGAAAAAAATTTCTCGGGGGAACTTCCCCCGAACTCCTACACCCCACTCAAACCCCCCTACGCACCTGGCACAACACACAGACACTACTACTCATGCAAATAATATAACACATACACAACATTCTCCCACTTGTTGTTTTCTTTGCATATAGGGGGTTACAGGGTTACATAGTCAACAATCCAAGGAAACAATGCCTATGGATCATCTACACGAAGAGAACTTCTCAGTGATCACAAATTTTGTTAATGAATCTGCAACATTATTCAAAGTGTTCACCTTCATCAACAATACTTTATTTTCTTCAATCATGTCTCTCACAAAGTGGTATTGAATATCAATATGCTTAGTCTATGAATGATAAGTTAGGTTCTTCGCCAGGAAAATTGCACTCTGACTATCACAATCTATCCTCACAGCTTGTAACAACCCAATACCTGAAAACAATCTTTGTAACCATACCGCTTCCTTACTTGAATGAGTGTCTGCCATGTGTTCAACTTTTGTAGTTGAAAGTTCCACTACAGCCTATCTTTTTCTCATCCAACTTATTGCTCCTCCAAACAGGTTAAACACATACCCACGTGTAGATATCCTACGATATAGATCTCCATCCCAGTCTTCATCCACAAATACATGTATATCGACCACTCTATCCAATCCCGGTATTCCTTGGTAGCCGAATCCATAGCTAGAAGTGCCATGCAAATTCCTGAAAACCCTTTTTACTGTTGTCCAATGCTCCTTCCTTGGTTTTGACATATACCTGCTCAAAACTCCCACTGCATGTGCAATGTTTGGTCTAGTACAGACCATTGCATACATCAAACTGCCAACTACACTCACATATGGAACACGAGGCATGTACTCCTCCTCTTTCTATGTCTTGGGACACTAATCCAAAGATAACTTTACACCAATAAGAATAGGAACCTTGATCGATTTACATTCCTGCATATTAAACCTCTAAAATATTGTCTCGACATATTTTCTCTTATTTAACAAGAGTTTCCTCTTTTTTTTATCTCTTTTAATTTCCATGAGTTGTTGGATAAATCAGTAAATGCAGACATAAACTAATCTCCTTAGATCCGCCCAGATATAGAAAAAAACAAGATAGGACATGGTGCTTTCCCTAGGTTCTAATCATTGAATCTATCATCAAAGAAAGGATGAGTGACAAACCTTTGAATATTGCTTCCTTATGTCTTTGTTTCCCCTACTTTTCTCTGGTACTCTTGTGATATTTATTCTGCAATGAGACACAAACCAACCAAAGTGAAAGCAGAGAGAATATATTCAATGACAACCTATGCATATGACCAAGGAATTATACAATAAAATAAGGATAATTATATGGGAAAGAAGCATGCCACTATATTAAATTAATAATAGGAAGAGAGATTACAACTAGATGCCTTGATGCCGTAAGGTTCCTTCCAATGATTCCTTGCTTCCCACACACTTCTTTCTCCAAGGACTCTGAGACCATGGATCTGATAGCTACTCACAATCTATCTTGACAAAGCAAATCTCAAACCCAATCTAACCAAGCTAACAATCTCAAGCCAAATTCAACTAACTTTCTCCATTAGATCTCCTCTCCCTTTATAAGTTGAAGAGGATAAGATGAGGAGGTTAGGATGATCCCACTAAATCATGAAAGTGAGTAAGATCCAAACTGTTTGGAGGCCACCTCACCATAAAAGCTTCTCCTTCTAGAAGCATCAAGAATACGCTCATTTTTCCCACGTACAGGAATTTTCGTGCCCTATCTATAGAGAAACCCGTGGAAACCAGGAATTTCCTCACCTTGGCTATAGTGAAACCTGCGGAAACCAGGAATTTTCTCACCCTGGCTATAGTGCAGCCTACGGAAACTAGCAATTTCCTCACCCTAGCTATAGTGCAGCCTACAAAAACTAGGAATTTACTCACCCTGTCTATAGTGTAGCCTGCAGAAACCAGGAATTTTCGCACCCTGTGAATAGAGCAACCTGTGGAAATCCTCTTTAATAGGGTTTTTACAAAGGAAAATACAACTTCTTATCTTAGGGAAAGTTCTTCTCCCCTATTTCTTCAGGAGTTCATAACACTAACCCTTCTGAAGGAAACAAATAGGTTTACATCATTAATGATCATAGGGATGATGAAAATAATGTGTAACATCATGCCCAAAATAAAATTTGAAGCACCAAGATCCTTCATGTCAAATTTAGAGGACAATTGAGTTTTCACATCCTGGATAATCTCCTTGTTGTTTCCTATCAGCAACATGTCATTCACATACAAGACCAAATAAATCAAATGATCACCAATTAATTTAGAATACACACAGTTATCCTCTCTTCTTCTTGTGAAGCCAAGTCCCAGCATATAAGTATCAAATTTTTGATACCACATCCTTGGTGATTGTTTTAAACCATATAGGGAATTTTTCAACTTGCATACCAGCTCCTTCTTTCCCTTCATAGCATAACCTTTTGATTGCTTCATATAGATTTCTTCTTCCAGGTCCCCATGTAGGAATGTTGTCTTCACATCCATTTGTTCTACTTAAAAATCAAATGCAACAACAACAAATAACATAAATCTGTTAAATTATGAGCTTGATTTCTTATGCAGATTAATTCTTTTGTTTTTTCAACACTTTGATTCCAGCTTAATACAATTCAACAATACAAAATCATAACCTAATAGAACTAACTATGTAGATAAGTAAGCATGCACATCAACAACACATATACCCTGGGGAAACCTTGTACCGGGAGAAAAACCTTAGCAAACGATATTCCTTTATTGCATTAATAATGTAAGATCACTTACAAATATCCACCATGAATGTTATGCTCTTAAATAGCTTTCCAAGATGAATCTGAACTAACAATGACCTAAGATGCCTTGTTGAAATACACCTATGATATGTTTCCTCTATTGTTGATATACAACACTGATATGATGTTGATATATGCCTTTGATATGAAGCCTCTATTGCTGATATACAACACTGATATGTTGCTTTGGTATGTTGCCTCTTTATCATTGATATGCTCCTCTATTGTGTCTCCCTTAACCTGCATATCAAAACTATGTTGAAGAGAGGGGTCGACTTCTGCTTCTATAGGTTGAAGAGGAGAAGAGGAGAGACTCGAAATAGTAACATGTTTGCATGCTTTAATCATAACTCAGCTTCATACTTTAGTTATAACTTAGAACTAGAATTGAGACTGGTATACTTTAGTTCGAAAATAGAACTAGAATTGAGACTTCAATTTCAACTCATCTTTACACTTTAGTTCGAAAATATAAATAGACTTAAGACTTAAGTTACAACTCAACATTACACTTTAGTTCTAAAATAGAACTAGACTTAAGACTTTAGTTACAACTCGACTCTTTACAAGGAAATTCAAAATTCTCTTCACGGTGGATAATGTTACACATGCCAATGCACTAAATCAATGCATTTATATCATTTGAAATATTAGGAATATCGTTTGTTTCTAGCTCATAAGAATTTTATATTCAACCTAACATTTTCTAGATGCCTTGACTTTTTCTCATGGCTCATAAGGCTTGAATAGGCTCACATAGGTCGTATGTTCCCCCTGACTTTTGCAGTAGTCTGTATATGCTCACAGAGGTTGTACATTTCCCCTGAATTTTTCACTAGACTATCTACGCTCACAGAGGTTGTACATTCCCCCTGACCTTTTCATTAGACTCACATATCATCTTGTTCATCCTGAATTTTTCCTTGACTCACAAAGGTTGTACGTTCCCCCTGGCTTTTGTCAATGCCTCACAAGACTAGTTGATTATCCAAATCTCCCTGGCTAGCCTCAGGGTGGCCCATATGGCATCTCATTGGAGAATGATTGTCGATGTTACAAAATTTAACACTCCCTCTCAGCAAGGGAGTCATTCTCAGCCACACCAATCTTACCTCTCAATTGCACAAACTGTCTCAAGGTCAGAGGCTTGGTCAAGATATCAATTACCTGCTCACTTGTGGCTATGAACTATAACTTTACAGTTTTTCTCTGGACCAAGTCTCAAATGTAGTGGTACCTCATGTCAATATGTTTTGACCTATCCTGAAATACCGGGCTCTTTGTCAATTTTATGCAACTTTATTATCACAGTGAGCCACCGTCATCTCGAGCTTGTCACCAAAAAACCCGGAAACCAATTTTCTGAGCCATACTGCTTCCTTGATATCATCACTTGTTGCAATGTACTCAGCCTCTATTGTACTCTGTGCAATGGATCCCTACTTTTGGCTTGACTAAGAAATCATAGCGGATCCTGAACTGAAGAAGTATCCAAAAGTACTCTTCCGATCCACTGGGCTTCCTTCCCAGTCAACATCTACATACACATTCATAAATAAGCCACCACTGGATGTATATCTCATAACATAAGTAATGGTACCTCTGAGATATCTCAAGATGTGCTTTGTTTCCACCTAGTGTCTCTATCTCAGTTCAGTCATGAACTGACTCATTGCAATCACTTCATAGCATATATCTAGCCTACTGTGGATCATGTATATAAATGATCCAATTAGCTTCCTATACATGGTGGGATCCACCAAATCTGAACCTGTATCAAAATCATGCATCTTCCTCAAGTTGGTAATCATCGTAGTAGACATGGATTTTCAATCCATCATACCAAACATCTTTAGTACATCCACTGTGTATTTTTGTTGTGGAAGAAATATCTCTCCCTGTCTTTACCATACTTCCAAACCTAGGAAGTAATGCATCAATCCTAAGTCCTTCATCTTGAATTTTGAGTTTAGCTCCCTCTTACACCAGGCTATTAGCCCTTCATCTCCTGTTAGAAAGAGATCATCAACATATAGGATTAGTATAACATGTTGGTTACCTCTTACCTTGAAGTACAGATTTGCATCAACATCACTTTTCTAAAATCCCAAGCTTTTAAGAAAACCATCAATCCTGTCATACCAAACTCTCAGAACCTGCTTAATACCATACAAGGCCTTCCTTAGCTTTCATACATGAGTGCCTTTGTTATGTAGTATAAAACCATCTAGTTGTTCCACAAAGACCTCATGTTCAATATTTCCATTCAAGAATGTTGTTTTTACATCATCTAATGTAGCTTCCAACCAAAAACGACATCCAAAGAAATAATAGTTCGAATGGAGGTATACTTGGCTACAGGAGAAGACATCTCTTTGTAGTTGATTCCTTCTTTCTGAGTGAATTCTCTGGCTACAAATTTTTCTTTGAAATTTTCCACACTTCCATTAGCTTCATGTTTGATCTTATAGATCCATTTGGAAGAAACCACCGATTTTTCTTTTGGCCTCGGCACAATGTCCCAAACATTTTTCTTTATAATAGACCTCTATTCCTCAAGCATGGCATCATTCCATACCTCCAATTTATCTGCTTCTTCAAAAGAATAAGGTTCGGTATAACTAATGATGCTCATCAGTGCAACATAGCCTCAAAACCTATTGTTGTAACCTAGGTCTACATCCCCTGCCTCTCCTCTCTTTTTCCCTATGCCTTCATCAATTTTTCCTTTTTCTGTTTGGTTAAGTCAGTTTCCCACTACTGAGTGTTTTGGCCCTTGTTCGTTTTTTAGTCTTCGTGCATTTTCGTTTCTGTTTTTCTAGAAGGATAAAATACATGTCATATTTGTCTCAGAATCATTGTCATCACGTGAACCATTGATTGAGCTCACCCCAGGTCTACCAATCCTTTTATATGCATAGGAAATGCCTGTGCACATGATGCAACAATCCAGAGAAGCAAATTGTGGGCTCATACTGTGGGAATAGACAGGTTAATTTTCAACGGCGGAGATCCATCAAGTAAAATAGATCAACAACTCTCGTCCATTCGGGTTCCAAAATCGCATGGGTTTTAATATCAAGTTCGAAGTACTGCGTTCCCAAAGAGTCGAAGAGCCAAAGTCCCAAGAACCCGACACTTCACTTCATAAATTTTCCTTCGGGAGTTTTCTGAGCATAACATTCATAAACTCTCGAACTCATGAAGCTCGGATTTCTGAAGAAAATCTAGATCGTTTGTTGGTCATGACACATGGCAGTAGATCATTCACTTCGGGGATTTTCCTCTAGGATATTTTCATGTTTCACAGTCGAAAGTCCTGAAGAGCCAAAGACCCGAAGTCACAAAGTAAATCTAAACCATCCATCAGAGGGGACACATGGTAGTAGATCTTTCACTTTAGAGATTTTCCTCTAGGATATTTTTCATGCTTCACATTTGAAACTCCCGAAACTTAGACTTCTGAAGAGAATCTAGACCGTTCATCCATCATGACACATGGCGATAGATAATTCACTTTAGATATTTTCCTCTAGGATATTTTTCATGTTTCACATTCAAAACAACTGAAGCCCGAAAGTACAAAGTGAATCTAGACCATTGATCACAAGTAAACGAGAACCGTTGATCCTTGCAGCAGGTGAATATCACCCGAATCACAGATCATCATCAGATCGACAACCATCCTTCATTGCGGGGACATAGACTGCTCGAGCATTAATTTTCCTAAGAGGTCCCGCAATTGGAACCATGGTATTTTTGAAAGGGTACGTGGTAGCTTGTGGTGGATTGCGGGCCCAAAGGCGGTCTAGATCCAAACCACCCTCAACAAATCCTGCAATCGCATGCTTGAATGAAATTAGATCACCACATCATCTCCACTCATCCCACTCACTAATCTCTCTCCTCTCACTGCCTTACACGTGTTCTTCGTTAACCCCCACACCGATCTCCATCGACGGTGGCCCACCTCTCCAGATCAATGGTCCTTATCGCAACTCGGACCCCCCCAATCATTCTACCTTTAATGGTGGGGAGGGGGGTTCAAGTAAGTAGCTTTCCCACCATGGTCCCTACCTAATGTGGTGGATCCTCAAGAACTCAACCCCCCCCCCCTCTCTAATCCACTTACCACCTACTCCCCTCTCCGATTTCCTCCCAAGTTGTTTTTCAATACCGTCGCCTCTCATCTTTCGCCACCTGTTCTTCACTACACGTCGCCAACTCCATACTCTTGATACCTCCATCATATTCACACCTCCTCTCTCTTTGACATCTGTCTTCACATGTCATCTAACCTCACATCCATTCATCCCATATCCCGATTGGATTCTCGCCTCCTCGTCTCCCCTCATTTCCGATGGGTTGACATACATTCCAGTGAATCCATTTCATAGGTATAGATGCTAGTTGATGGGGTCAATACAGAGTGCGCTTGGCTTCTGAAATCTCAGGCAAAGACAGAGAGCTAAGTCTTAGTCATAGGTCAATGCATATTAGTTCCAGAAACATTGCAACAAGCTCTGCTCATGCAGCTGGTTATATCCAGTGGCCTCCAAAATTTTGCAGACATGTCACCGTTCAACACAGAGATCTTCTCTGTCACTCTAAGGCCTGTTTTCGGCCACTTAGTTCCTCCAGCACATGCATCATTTCTGTCACAGAGATAGCAGTAGTTTTATTTGATTAAGTCCATCATTTTCCTAGATTAGATGCAAGAGTGGTTTTCTGTGTGTGATAAGAAACACTCTTGCTAATTAAGTCCAGTGTGTTAGTGAAGTTAATTATTTTATTTACGAACAATTCCCTAAATTGAGGTCTCAGTTCCCTAAGGACGAGAGCCTCTGGAACTCTTTTAAATAGTTAGTTTTTGGATATTGTAAAGGTCAGATTTTTTTTTAGGAAATAATAGCAATACAACAGACTGGTTGGACCTGTTTTATGCATGGATTAAATCTCTCTACCTGGTTAACATACTCTTGATGACAGTGTTTCATTCAACTCTTCATGTGTTTTCATTCTTATCTTGAATATAGTTTTTGATTTGTCTAGCATACATTTCATTTCCTTTCAGCTATTGTATGACTTATTTTTACTGATGTGCAACCTGTCAAATAGCTAATGCTTTGGTGAAGATTTGTTTTCTACAACTTGTGGGAGTTATTGTGTTTTAATACATGTTTGATGTCTTCAAATGATATTTTAAGTATTGAACTTCTTACAGCAGATTATTCATTGAGTAGTTTGTTGTTTCCCTCTATTTTCTATTATTTCATTGGTCTGTCATTAGTGTGCCATCAGCCAAGGAGGGCCCTCATCCATATCATTCTACTATCCCAACCTTGCCTTTGTCTTGATATAATAACCCTTTGACTATTAAGTCCTAATATTGGCTCATTACCCCTTAATTGGGGCAAGATAGGGTTATGGAATCATCCTGAACTGAGTCATTGTGGAATTTTCACTATAAAACATTATCTGTAATGTGTCAGACCCTAAAATCTGAAGGATATTCACAACAATTAGTAATATATCTATGGTAAAAATTTCATCTTATGGGTCATCTTACATTTGTAGATACACCTTGTGGAATATAGGGTATCTGACTAGTCCTATTGACTAGTCTCAAGAAGGTGTTCCGGGTAAAACAATCATAACTTATTCCTAGAGTATCCAAATTGAGTGAGACTAGTTTCATTGGATAGTGGATAGTCTTTAGTATTTCTGGTACGAGTTTTAGAATTGTATATCAATTATTTTGTGTGGGGCATGCTATACAAGTGAGATCGCCTGGAAAGGAAACAAATCAGTAAGTTGTGGGGAATTTACCGTAAATTCCACTTGGCACATCCAATTTTGATCAGACCTATGGCATTGCGGAGAAGAAATATCAAATAACTACAAAAAATAAAGTTTCATACCCAGAAGGGATGAAACTTGGGAGATACAACATAATAAATATTTTCTAGCAGAACCACAGCAAAATCAAGGTTCAAAAGTGATACTTGTCCAACATGCCACCCAAAAAGGGAACTTCTACACCAAATAAGCCTCCAGACAATCCTACTTGGACTCTTGATTAAGGTGAAGAAATGCGTAGGGACATAAATGATTTACAAAAGAAGATAGTAACAAAATATAAACTTCAAGATATGATGGATTCAATAGAAGCTAAGTTTCAGGCAATAAATACTAAGAAGAACACTTTAAAAGGGGAGATCATGGAAGTATTGAAACATTTTGTACCAGAGAGGACACCTGAAAGTGAAAATGCATCCCATGAAATTCATGATGAGGACACAAGGAAGGTGAATCAAGAATGGAGAAACTCTAACCTTGGGTTGAAGACCAACCACGTTCCTAAGATCAATATGAGGAAGTTTGATGGAAATGACCCTATCACATGGATACTTCAGATGGAGAAATTGTTTGATCTACATAATGTGACACATACACAAAAGGTACAAATTTCTTCTTTATATTTAGAACCCAATCAATTTGTATGGTATAGATGGTTTTCTTCTCTCAAATCAATTGTCACTTGAACAATTTTCACGGAAGAAATGATAGCACACTATGAGGATACAAGAAGCAATACCTTCTTTAGCCAATTGATAAATCTCAAGAAAAAGGGTTCAGTTACAGAGCACATTGAGAACTTCCAAAGATTGAATATAAAGGTAAAAGATATTCCAAATGAGCACTTGATTGATTTATTCATAGGAACTTTAAGATATAGCATTCAACATGAGGTTCACCTTTGGGAACCCAAATGATTGGAGAATGTATTTAGGGTGGAAAGAAATGTTGAAAGTAAAAATATGCCTATGGCTACTAGAAGGACCAATCCCAACATCTATAGAGAGAATAATGCTCCCTCTTCTAAAACACCTCAAAAATTGGAGGAAAAAAAAGAAAAAGGTTTATTATTTAATTGTGACAACAAGTACAGTAAGGGACATAGGTGTGGTGAGAAGAAATTATTCTACATAGATTGTGAAGAGGAAGAAGAACAAGAACAAGAACCATCTCAAGATGAAAACATAGAAGCAATTTCGTCTGAAGAGTTGACTCCCACGATATTGTGTAATGCATTGGCTGGAATTAGCACTCCTCAAACCCTCAAGATCGAAGGATACATCAAAAAGAAAAAGGTAATAGTCCTAATTGAATTGATTATGGAAGTACTCATAATTTCATTCACTTTAAATTAGCCAAAGCTCTCAATTTCTTTGTATATATAGCACCAGAGTTTCAAGTAATGATTGCAAATGGAGGAACTATCAATTGCTCAGGAAAATTCAATAAGATCAATCTTACTATGGAGGAATATGTAATGAATAATCCAATGATTTCTATACCCATGGGTGATGATGATGTTGTACTAGGAATCCAATGGTTAAAATCATTAGGAACAATGGCTTTTAATTTTCAAGAACTTTTCATGAAATTTTCATTGAAAGGAAAAGAAATTGAGTTAAGAGGTATCACAAGGAAACCTGGTAAGGTGATAAGCTCTAATGGCATGACAAAATTATTGAAAAAG
>ML777551.1:1353430-1368101 GCA_009831015.1 Picea engelmannii
CTAAAATAAGGAAAGTGGGCAAAGTGACCTAGAAGATGTTTTTAAGGAAGCTACTTGAAGAGTATAAATAAGAGGCAAGGCTCTCTCATTTTAGATCACACTTGAGAATATTGAATATCTATAGGTGTCTGAGGTAACCAAAGTATATCTAAGATGAATTTCATAAGGAAGGTGAAGAAAAAAAAATTGGAATTCAAGGGAGGATAAATTCTTTTGATGATGCTTTCTAAGGTATGTTATTTATAGGTCATTTCACCATTTTCACAATAACGCTTTTTTATAGAATGCTTCAGACTATGAAATTTTTATGCCATTGAGGAAACATATCCAAGTATCTGTGGTAAAAAATTCATCTTGTGGGTCATTTCATTTTTGAATTTAAACTCCGTGGAAAATAGGGTTTGTGGCTAGTCCTGAAACTAGTCTAAAACAGATGTTTCAGGTAAAAACGTCATAAGTTCATAAAAGATCCAACTTCAGTAAGAAAAAATGTGTTGGTTATATTAAATTCTTTAGTATGTTTTGTAACATTTTCATATCAATTAAACAAATATTTCGTGCGGGGCACACTCTGCAAGGTCTCTCTCTAGAATAATCCATAATTCAACAAGGTATGCCATTTTTTCTATAACTCATTTTTTGAGAGGTTCCAAGTAGTGACGCCTGGCGTAATTGAATAAAACACACTAAATAAAATTGTGTATAATTTTCATATCTTTATTCATTAGAGGTACAAAGTTGTGATTATTTCAAGTTAGGGTTGTTGACTAATCCAAAACTAGTCATGTGAGACTAAAGAAAAGTTTGATGAAAATGATAGTCTCTTGTTGTTAAAGTTCAGAAAGGTTTGCAGGTATGTGATCATATACACTAGGTCTAGTACAGAGTTAAAAATCATATTTGGATGATGAAATTAATGAAGCATTTTGGTTAAGGTACATGTTCTATACATGGTTGAGACAAGTAGTTGATTTGTTGGCACATACATGAGTTGTATAGTTGATGATGTTGGTACATATTGATGATTCATAATGGATGAGTAGTTGAAACATGATTGGTACATACTTGGTACATGGTTGGTTGCACTTTTTTATGGTACAGGTTGACTTCAAGTTGTTTGGTATAGGTTGGTGAATGGTCAATGCACTTGTTTATGGTATAGGTCAATTACAGGTTGAGGTACAGATTGATGCATGGTTGATGCATGGTTCATGTTTATTGGTACAATTTTATAGTGGTATATCTCTAAGTGATAGTGTGATAGTGGTTCCATCATTCTACTTCTACTTCAGGGCGGTTGAACGAGGAAAAGACAGGTCATTGTAGTTGGAGAACATAGGGGGTTGTAGCCTCCTTTTGTTTGTTTCCATAGAATTGGGGAGTTTGAGCTTCCCTCAGGTTGTATCCTGAGAATTAGGGGGTTGGAGCCTCCTTCTAGTTGCAGCTAGAAAATAAAATAAGATGGTTCTTCCAATGAATGTAATACTTCAAGACATATAAGAAAAAGAATTATGTGGTTTTCTCCCACGTTGGGTTTCCCCGTAAAACACTGGTGTACTATGTATGTGTATGATTGTTCATTTGTTCATTTCTCATTATTGGATGATAATTCTACATTGATGTAACACTTGGATTATTTGGTTTAAAAGGGATTATTATTGCTCTATTATGGATTCACCCCCCCTCTTAGTAATCCAACAATTGTTATCAAAGAAGGTTCATTCAGAAATTAGTTTAACCACTGAAAGGTAGATCATGGAGAGCAACAACTTGTATAAAAATGGAATACCATAGTTTGATGGACAAAAGTATTCTTTTTGGAGCATAAGGATGAAGACATATACACATGCACAGGGATTTGAAATTTGGCAATCAATTGTAGATGGATACACAGAACCAATAATTCCACCAACAAATGACAAAGCAGTGAAACTCTGTCGGAATAATTCCAAATTCACAAATGAACTTCTGAATGGTCTCAGTGAAACGATATTCATCAAATTTTCACATTGTAAATCAGCTAAAGAGATTTGGGACAAGCTTCAAAATATTTATGAAGGAGATTTAAAAGTCAAAGAAGCAAAGATTCAAACTGACATGGGTCAATTCGAACAACTAAGGATGAAGGAAGATGAGAATATTTCATCCTAGTTAATACAAGTCAATGAAAGAGTAAATGCAGTCATAGGATTGGGAGAAGAAATTGAAGAATCTGTAATTGTTCAAAATGTACTAGGATCTCTTCCTATGAGATTTGACCCTAAGATATCAGCACTAGAAGAAAGATTAGATCTAAAATCAATAAGCATAGATGAACTACATGGAATCTTCACAACATATGAAATGAGAATTGAACAAGAAAATCCATATGTAAAAGTATCATCCTTCAAAGCATCCAAAAGATCAAAGAAAAAGGAAAAGAAACAAGAAGAACATAGCATCAACAGTGACATCTCGGAAGATGATGAAGAAGTGGCCAACTTCATCAAAAGACTAAACAAGGGAACCGATGATAGGTATAGAGATAAGATTCCTTTAATTTGTTTTAATTGTGATGGTATTGGTCATTTTGCTAACAAATGTCCTCATAAGAAAAAGAGAAATCATGAAGGTTACTCAAAATGAAAACAAACATATAAATGAAAAAGAACTACAAAGAAAGTTTTCAAGAAAATATTATGCACCAAAGAAGACATCTCATCATCAGATGAAGATGAAGTCAGTAACAGTGAGACAGGAAGAGTTCTATTCATGGCAGTAGAAGAATCTGATAAAGAAGACTCTGAAGAAGAATATGAAGAAGTTGAAGAAGAATATGAATAATTCGAAGAAGAAATTGAAGAGGCATAAGTTGACTACCGAGAAGAATTGATGTGTTCCATAGAAGTTATCAGAAGAGAAAAGAAGAAAAACAAGAAACTACAAGCGAAACTAGACAAGAAAGAATGCACTCAAGAACTAGAGGAAATGATCACAAATTTGAAGGTTCAAATAGAATAAGATAAAATAATTAAAGAAGCACTCAAAGAATAGCCAGAAGAAAAGGACAAGATCATTGGAAATTTGGAAGCAGAGATTGTCATATTAAGAAAGGATATTCAAAACAAAAATATGCAGAATAGCTCAAAAGTTTTGGATGACATTATCGGCAGTCAAAAATATCATCTGGACAAGTCTGGAGTTGGATACAATCGGACAAAAAAGGGATCAAGCTCCAAAACAAAAGAGAAAGAAACATATCCAAAAATCTCTGCATAAACAATCAAAGGGGATAGGAATATATACAAGGAAGATTACAAGGACACTCCTCCACCGAGAAGATTCATATTTCAGAATGAACAATAAATAGATAGGCCTCACGAAGAAGAAGGATTCATAAGAGCACCTCCTTTCAGAAGATCTTCAAATCCCAGGTATCAAACTATATTTTTTGGTTTATGTTATGCATGTAATAATTTTGGACATAAATCTGTGAATTGCAGAGCTAACAACAGGAACATAAACAACTTTAAAAGTCATACACAAAAGGGTTATCCAAGAAGGCCTAGTGAAACACAGAGAAGAAGTTACAACAGGTTTGAATCTTTGAGCACTAAAGTGGAATGTTACAAATGTAACAACTTTGGACACATGGCCAAAGATTGCAAAATATCAGTCCCTCCTAGAGAACCACAACATAATAAAAACAGTCACAGACAAGAACCTCAGAAAAGGACATGGATAAGAAAGTAGAATCAGTATAGAAATGAAGAATGCACACTCACTCTACAATATGGGAAGAAGAAACATGGTTGGTATGTTGACAGTGGTTGTTCAAAACACATGATAGATGATAGAGACATGTTTCTTACATTAAGAAAGGAAATAAATGGATCAGTCTCTAGAAAATGTGAAGCACTTCAGAGTTTTTGGAAGAAAATGCTACATCAAAAGAGAAGATGGAAGAATGGGAAAGTTTCGCTCTAGTGTGGACAAAGGAGTACTTTTTGGTTACTTGTTGGCAGCCAGTTCACTTTTTTCTATTGTCTTATAAGCTGCCTACACCAATGATTTGCAAACCTCAATTTTCGTCGCAATTTTCAAATGAACAACACTTTTATTCTTTGCGCCTTTTTACACACTTATTTTTGTTTTGTTTTCATGACTGTAAGCATGAAAACATTGGTCTTTCGAAGTCGCATTGAAATCATTATTTGAACTGTCATGATCTTTCTTGTCAATATGTCTATTGCGCTTACATTTCACATATCGCTATGAAGTTTGCAAAAGCCCTTTCGTTTTGTACTCATTGGACACTCTTGAGTTGATTTTGTCACTTGGTTTCATTAAGTTTGTAATGCACTGGCATTTGGATTTGCAATTTATTTGACCTATTTGACCATGTTTCATGAAAATACATAGGGGTTATGATTAAATCTTTCATATATATCTTTTAATAAAATGCCTATGTTCATGTTTTCAAAACTATTGGCATCTTTTATTATATGAAGACACATCGGCACAATGGTTAAACTATTGATATCAGTTGATACATTGGCGCATAGTTAAATATTTGATTTTGGTTTCAAATTGAATAATCAATGGTTTAAAACTTTGGCACAACGTTGATTACACGTTGGTTTATACACTTACCATTTGATTCATTGGTTGGCCAAGTGATATGACTGTTGAATTATTCTCTAATGGGTTGAACAACTATGAAAACCGACGGTTGTACTTTGGCAATAACTATTTTGTATGGAAGAGATAAGCTCCACCACCTTCGCACGATGGCATTTATGTCTATCCCTTATCCCCGTTCACTTCTGTTAGCTCGGGTAGCCCTTCTCCTGTGTGTGTTATGATCCAAACCCTCGGCTTTCCATGTGCTCGGATCCATGGCACCAGTCGTGCGAATCAAGCCAAATGGAAACCAAGCCTTGTTAATGTTTGACAATGCCTGAAAGGATTTGGAGGACAACGGGTGGCTCACCTTTGTGCAATGATTTGAGGGTTATAATCTCTGTGTTTCACAACAATTCACTTTGACTTTCGATGGCTGTAGAGCCAAGGTGGGCGACATACAGTTGGAAATCGATGAGAAGTTTATCAGTTCTGCTACAGGGTTACCATCCTCGGGACAACATTGGTTTAAGAATTCTAAGGTCGAGGAAGTACCATGGATGCTATTGTTTGTCTCGCGAAAGGTCACTTCTTGTGACAAAGGTATGCCCATCTCTGCACTTAAAACAAGATGGCACGATACTTTGATGGTAGTCAAATAGTTTGTGACCTGTGAAGTTCAATACTGACTCATTTTTCTCTACCACCTGCGTTTGCTAATGAATTTTATGGGATACCCGTTGAATATTCCTTTTTACTTTCAGCGCAGCCTATATAAAATGTCAAAAAAGTTTAAAAAGGAGAAGGTTGACAGTAGCCTATTCCACTATGGACTTATTAAACTGATAATTGTTTATCACTTGAGTTTACACGGTGATATTTGGAGGGATTTCATCGCCCGAAATGGTTTTCATGATTCAAACCCTATCTAGGTTGACAAGCTTGTGGTAAGTGAAACCAAGGCCACATATCCTATTTCCCTCTCCTAAGTCCTCGGCAGACCATACTATTGACTTACTAGACGTTGGAACTGAGAAGGCCGAGGCTATTAAAAAGCCTGTAAGAAAATATCCCAAGGCAAACTCTACTGCTAATGCCAAGGGTAAAAAGAACACTCGGCTTATTTCAAGGATGGCTAGAAACAAACCTAAACCCTCTGCTGAGTCAAAGCCTATAATACTTAGTGAGGATTCAGATTCTAACGTAGAACGTTTCCTAGCCAGTGAGTATCCTTACTCACAGAGTTTATGCCCTGAACCACCTTATGATTTCGTGACAAATCTTCCTCCCTGCCTAAGGAACGACCCGAGTTACCCAGGGATTAAATTTCATAATGAAACCCTCATCCATAGGTCCAAACCCTCGCCTGCTTTTTCAAAACCCACATAGTCTCCCTGTGACCAATGCGATTTATGGTTGGAACGATACTACATTGATGTTCCCCTACTCCAATCAAAAATTCAATCGCTAGAAAGTCAAGTGGCAGTATTGACCAGCCAAAGAGACCAACTCCAAGCAACTGATAAGAAGCAAAAGACAACAGGCTCCATCCTTTTCAAGAATGTTGAATCGGCCACAGCTGTTATCAACTCCAAATTGTTGTGATCAAGCCTTTTGCTCACCATACAGGTATGATTTTGATATCGTTTTAGTTCTATGAATGACCATGAGTAATATAGTGATTGAAATTTAGTCTTCGAATACCTCTGTTTACATTTTGAAACGATTCTGTCATAATGTGTTTATCCTGTACAGTGTTTTCACTTGCTAAAAATGAATGGATTTTAGATTTGGTTACATGATTTACCCAGCTTAGTCACTGATAGATTTTATCAGATTTGATTGATTTTCGATTGGATTGGATTTGTTCAATTGAGTTAAAATTGATGGTTTGTTGTCAAATGAATTTGTTTGTATCCAATTTAAACAAAAAGTTTTTCATGCTACATTTAGAACACGATCAAGTTTGGATTTGATTTCGTTATGGTTCGTATGCTGTGATTGGCAAATGATTTCATGAGTTTGGTTGTTACATATATAATTTTCAAAGCGGAAATACAATTCTGATCATTTCCAATTTGGGAATAACAACTCTATTTTTATAGAAACAATGCTCTCATCTAAGTCTGTGCAAATAATATCCACGCCCGAATCATGGAATTTTTTTTGATATACGATGACTATGTTAAACCCTCGTTGTTTGATCCGCTTGATTGGTCATTTTCATGAGCTGGATTCACATCGTAAAAGTTGTTCTGTTTGATTTTAATTTGCAAAATGAATTAATTGACTTTGTTATCACTATCGAATCCAGTTATAATTCGTTCAAAAGAAATGATTTTGATCAAGATCAATTGATCTTGTCAGTCCTTTTGGCTAATAACAAATGATCGGATATCTATTACAAACTCTGTTACTAATTGATGGATTCTGTTACGATTTTGTTTGTGGATAGTTACGAGTCAGTTATGGTTTAAATTGATTACGGCCTAGATCATATGAAAATACATTAATAACAATTTGTGGTGAGTTCATCCATTACCCTCATCATTTCCCCCAGATCACTGATTTCAAACGGTTAAAAGACTCTGGTAGTCTTCCCCATTCTCTTGCACAACCTGCCCCTCAGCCGGCACCACAACAATATGTGCAACAACCCCCTCTCACCGTGCTGCAAAATCCTATCCCACATCAAGGTTTGATAAACACCCAACAGGACACACAACATCCCCCACCTCAAGAAAGACAATACCTCAACCCCAACAATCCAGCAAATTGTACAATTCTCCTCACCAGTGAGGAAGAAATCCTTCTGCAAACGCGTAATCATCAATATCATACCCTCGCTGAGTCTACTCCCATCCCTCCAGAGACAAACCCTCCACCGATGGTACCTCCGTTGGTGATCCCTCACCCTTCCGCCAAACCACTGCTTCGCATCCCTCTCATCCCATTGCGCAGGAATGTCCACAACCCACAGTCTAAGGAAACTCATAACTATAGTTTGGTAGATGAATTAGCACAATCCTCGGCTACCATGTCAGTCTTGGAAGTCCTTCAGACTTGTCCTACTCAGCGGAAAACAATACCTTTCGCTTTGGGGGCAGTCGACCCTACAGATACCCGACTCATTACCTTTGATCCTGACAGTAGAGAACCTCGTCTTCCTGCCTTGATCGCTTTTCAAATACCAGTGAAAATACAGAACATCACAGTTCATCAGTGTATTATCGATGAAGGTGCATCTACATGCATTATGTCCAAAACAGTATGGCAGAAACTTGGTTCCCCAGAAATCATACCCTCTGCCATCACATTACGAGCTTATGACGGATGACCATCCTCTCCTAAAGGGCTCTTCCAAAATGTCCTCGTTGAACTCAGGGGCAATACTATTATCATCGATATCGAATTTATCGACGCCCCACTCGATTATAATATCCTATTCGGTCATATCTACATGTACGCTATGAAGGCCATGGCATCTTCCGTATTTTGAATAATGATGTTCCCTCACAATGGGAAGATCGTTACCATTGACCAAGTCTCACATTATGAGCCCACTCCATCTGCCAACATCGATAACATTCTTCCTCTCATCCACACAAGCCATGACACATATCCACTCGTCGAGATGGGTCCTGGGATTTTTAAAGATCCATCCTTATTAGGAACATATCATGGATCACCAACACTCCTACACCCTTCCAATCAAGTGTGTGTCATATCATCTAATAGAACTCACACAGAGGATACCCTTCCTCCTACAGAGGCTTCTATCATATCGGACGTCCCACATGTCACAGAAACCCCTCCTCCAGAACCTCTTGGACACTCGTCGACTCCACCAGTCCATGATTCCACCTCTCCCTAAGGACATAGTCCAGTTTGGGAGACATTTCGCCAACCCCTCACTCAAATTCCTTTCTTTTACCCTCCACCAGGTATTGAAGCTTTTCAGGTAGCCACAATGCTCACACTACCTAATATGGTGTTAGCAATCCCAGTTTTGTATTTACACCCACCAGAGATGATCCTTCGACCGTCCCTTCCCCCCCAGGAAGGAATCCCCATGACAATTCCCATCCTTACCCACACCACCCCCCCACTCGCTAACCCCTCTACTACAGCTGAGGCCAGGAGAAAGAAGAAGGAGCCCATTGTTCCACTTCCTCCATGCATCCCACCAGCTTGCGCACTATGTGAGAAAGAGAGCCACCAAACCAACAACTATCCATCACTACTTGAATTATGGAATTTGATCCCCCTCAATCAAACTCCCCCAACACCCGCCATTACTGCTAGTCCCACCACTACCACCCACCCTTCTAGTAGTAAAGGGTTGAGTACCAAATACGCTTGTGCTATATGTTCCGAGTATGGCCATTATACCCATCATTGCCTAGCACTGCCACGCTTTAGGCAGACATTAGCCGCCGTACGCCAAAACTTCCAGAACAACCCCAGTCCTGCTATGTCCTCCTCAACAAATATCACTGACATCCTCTATGTCACCACTTCAGTCAATGAACATATGAGACACCCTTGCTCTCTCTGTGATTCATTATCTCATTTTACATACCAGTGTCCTATGATCCTTGAATACAGGCAATGTCAATTGGCCCTTCTTCACCGACCCGCAGAGGTGATAAATGACATTACCTCATCACTAGAGGATCTTGATGTCATTTTTCCTGAGCCCAAGGCACTCCCAACACCTCCATGGTTCTTAGATGACATATCTGAGGATTCACCCCCCAACCCCCCCAACTCTGTTGTTCATTCCCCTACGGACACTCTCCACCCAACCACCATGGGTACCCCTCAGTACTTCAATATATGGTTTATGACGAGTGAACCTTCACCATCTCCTAACAATGTTCCCCCTGCTTCTCCATCAGAGGGAAACCTCACAAACACTATCACCGAGATCACTCCTCATGACCCCTTGTATTCCCGTCACTTCCAAAGCGACGAAGAAATACTTGAAGAGTTAAATCACCCAGACTCTCCCTGGGATGCGCTACACTATCGTGCAATCTTCTCTCCACAGGAAGCCTCCATGCCTCCTAACCAAAACCCCATTTACGCGGTCGAAACCAAGGATTTTATCCCATCAGGACCTATCGACTGGTTCAAAAATCCCACCCCTGCCCCTGATGCTTTTGAAGAAGGCAACATGGCCAACATTTCCCCCACCATTAAAATCAACATTTCCATTAAAAATGGTATTGTCGAGGAAATCACCATTGGAGCTGCTTGCACTACTCAGGAAATCGCCGCATATAAAGCCCTCTTCCAGGAATATAGGGATATTTTTGCCTCGTCATACATGGAAATGCCTGGCCTCGATCCCTCTATTGTCGAACATCACATCGACACCTAGCCCGACATCACACCAGTTCGCCAAAAACAACGACCGCTACACCCATCCAAAGTCGCAGCTATCAAAGCCGAAATTGACAAGTTACGCATTGTCGAGTTCATTTACCCCATCGCCTATACCTCATGGGTTTCCAACCCTGTACCCATTAACAAAAAATAGGGCACTATCCGCGTTTGCACAGACTTTCACAATCTCAATCATGCATGTCCCAAGGAAAACTTCCCAACGCCTTATATCGATCAAATTATCGACGACTGCATGGACCACGAGGCTCTCTCCTTTATGGATGGATTCTCTAGTTATAATCAAATTCAAATTCACCCCGCCGATCAATATAAAACCGCATTCACTACCTCGTGGGGTACTTTTTCATATCGTGTCATGCCTTTCGGCTTAAAGAATGCTGACGCAACTTTCCATCGTGCTATGACATACATATTTCACGATCTGGCCCACATCATCCTCGCCTACTTGGACGACCTCACAGCTCGATCTAAGAAACGCACCCAGCATCTCGATGATTTACGAATCATCTTTCAACGGTGTTGTCAGTACAACATCTGCTTAAATCCTCTCAAGTTTGTGTTCTATGTCACCGCAGGGTGCCTCCTCAGTTTTATTGTTTCCCAAAGCGGTATTACCGTGGACCCCGTCAAAGTCCAAGCTATCACCGAAATTCCACCTCCCCGGAATTTACGACAACTTTAGAGTCTACAAAGAAAAGCTAACTTTCTTAGACACTTTGTCCCAGATTACGCCATACGCGCACACGGTTTCCTTCGCTTACTACGTCACGATATCCCATTTCACTGGGATGACCATGCCCAATAGTCATTTGACGATCTTAAAGCAGCGCTTTCAAATGCACCTTTAATTAGTGCACCTGACTATAATCGCGACTATATCCTCTACGTATCAGCATCAACTGTATCAGTAGCCAGCATCCTCATCTAGCTCGGAGATGAAAATAATGAACATGTCATTTATTATGTTAGTAAAAACCTCTCAGGGCCACCCTTGAAATATAAACATGAAGAGAAACTTTCTCTTGCAGTTGTCCTCGCAGTCCAGAAACTGTGCCATTACATTCTCCTTCGTACCACAAAGGTCATCGCAGATTCCAGCCCTATGCAGTACTTTCTCAGTCGTCGGCAAGTAAATGGAAAATTCGCTCGATGGATCATTATCCTTCAAGAATATGACCTTGAGTTCTCAACACCTAAGAGTAAGAAGGCCCTCGTTCTCGCTGAACTTGTCATGGCCCTTCCCTCTGAGACCACCAGTGCCCCCGTCAACACCGACTTTCCCGATGAATATCTCTTTTACATCACTTCGGATGATCCTTGGTACGGCGACCTTCTCGTCTACCTCCGAACTCAAAAGTTTGGTAACCATCTTTCACGAGATGATTATCGACCTATTCGCCATCAGGCCCCCCACTACCTTCTCCTCAAAGACATACTATACCGGTGAGGCGTCGACACCATTCTTCGTCGATGCCTAACTATTGACGAGGCCGATAGAGTCTTAAACGACTGCCACAACGGTGTATGTGGAGGCCATATTTCGGGTATAGCCACTGCTCAAAATATTATCTGAGTCGGTTACTTTTGGCCTACCTTGTTTCATGATTGCATTCATGCCATAAAACAATGTGAGCAATGTCAGCTCTACGCAAACAAAGCCCATGCTCCCCCTGCTCTACTTCACCCTGTCATTACTGTCGGCCCTTTTTGTAAATGGGGCATTGACTTCATGACTTGTAATCCCCCCTCCAGCAATGGTCACAAATACATCGTTGTCGTCGTTGATTACTTCACCAAATGGGCCGAAGCTATGCCCACTTTCAACAACACCGCTGACACTGTAGCGCATTTTTTCTTTAACCACGTCATATCCCACTTTGGAGTACCCCTCCAACTCATTTCTGACCATCGAAAACAATTCGAGAATGAGATCTTCGTCAAACTCTCATATCGGTTAGGTTTCTCTCACGAGTTTGCCTCACCATATTACCCTCAGTCTAATGGACGGGTCGAGGCAGTTAACAAAGTCCTCAAGACCATGTTACAGTGCACGGTTAATAAACATAAAACCAATTGGCATCATATGTTATTTTCTGCACTATGGGCTTACCGAATGGCTGTGAAAACCACTACTGGTTTCACAACATTTCATTTATTCCATGGGGTCAAGGCAACTCTTCCCATCGAGTGAGAAATTCCCACCTTACGCACCACCATTGAGTTATTACCCGACACTGCTCCAATGGAGTAGCGCTTGCTGAACTTGGAGTCTCTGGATGAAGATCATTGATCTTCCTTACAGAACAACGAGGCAACTAAAAAATGATCCAAGGCTACCTTTGATCGCCATGTCAACCTTCGCTCATTTCGCGAAGGCAACCTCGACCTGGCTTACGATATCGCTCATGATACCTTTGGCCATGGAAAATTCGAGTCACTTTGGCATGGCCCATACATCATTCAACATTGCCTCACCAAAGGTGCATATATCCTGGCCTCTCCTGAAGGCCTCTCTCTCAAAGAACCCGTCAACGGGTTGTATCTCAAGAAATTTTATGCTTAAAAGTAGTCATTCTACTTTAGGTTATTTCTTTTCTAGCATTTTTAATCTTTTTTCTCCTCCCCTCATGTCTAAACTATCCTTTGTGCTATTGACAGATGCTTCCTCCACCAGCCTACCACATCAGTTACACCGACGACGCCAACTGTTGGATGCAAAATCTCGCTTGGGCTACTTGGGCTCTCTACACCCCCTCACATGAAATGCTCCATTCGAGCATCATATGTTTGGGGTCAGCAACCAACAACCAAGCCGAATACATTGTTGTCATTGGCCTCCTGGACAACACCCAACATCATCATATTCGTCACCTTAGCATCTTCCTCGACTCTCAACTAGTCGTTCTCCAGCTCAACAATGTGTACTGCGTCCGTGATCCTTATCTCTTTCGCAAATACCCGCAGATTAGGCTTTTATCTCGACATTTTGATTCCATTACATTTACACATATTCCAAGACAATTGAATCAAATTAAATATAACCTAGCTAATATTGTGTTAGACTGACATATATCACATCAAGCTACCTCTACACATACATAAACATATCACAATCCTGTCACAGCATATACATAGAATAGACATCATCAAACCATTAACCCAAAACATGTAAACACCACATAGATCTCAAAAAGTATACTCATGTATATATATTGGTCCACAGTTCCATCTGAATGTTTACATAAAAAAAATAGACGTATCCATAGGCCAATACAGTACCTCGGTACAAAATGGGCTTACCAGCATATATACAAAAAAGAAATATATATATATATATATATATATATATATATATATATATATATATACATCAAATGCCTCAGAGCACCACTCACGGTGCCTCTAGAGAACCACCGCCTACTCCTCCCTCAGGTGGTGGCATCCCACCACCTCCTGCCCCAAGAGGTGGTGGTCCACCCCCTGTCGGCCCCTCCTACCCCGGTGATAGTTGTCTAGTCGTCAACGCAGCAGCCACTGCTGCTAGTCGTACTATGGCCCGCCATGGTGGCGGCACCCCCACACACTTCTCCAGGAAAGTCTTGTCCTAGATGCGAGACCATATGCCCTCAGGAACCTCCTGTAATATCATCTCCAGACAACGACGTATGTCCTCATAATCATCTCCGGCCACCGTCGGAGGAGCATGTGATGGCCCAGCACCAGGGTCATCAAACCGGCCCCTCCTCGCTGCCCTCTCTAGCTTAGTTGGTCGCACCGCGGCCTCATCATGCTGACATATCTCTCCCCGTGGTGGTCTCTCCAGTGCTTGCTGCAACTCCACCTTGTGCCCGCGAGGTGCCACATATGCACATGGACTGCTATCTCAAACACAAAATAGAAAAAACATACACATAAACAGCAAACATACTGTTATCACTCCAGGGAACTACTTAGGGTTGTAAACTAAGTATGCCTAGTAACTTAAGAATTGAATATTTTTCAGTAGGTGGATCAATGGGATACTAAGATAGCACAATGAAGAGATTACTTATCAGAATAACTTAATGAACCAGTGCTTTTAGAAACTGTAAATCAGAGGCCAGATAACAAGAGAGGTATGAAGAATATAGCTTAGACAACCAAATACATTGGAATGCAGGGTTTAAACAACCAAATACATAAATAATGTAGGGTCACACTAAGCAATGAGAAGTTCCTCCATTCAAATCATGAGCATAAGCTGAACTAATTTAAACAGAGTACATAAATAAGATGGATGAAAATCTGTTTACAGCAGCAAAAGAAAACTGTGATTTTGTATTAAGATAAGTGACCAAAACATAGGCCAAATTCTCTCCAAGATTGAACCCCTAGAACTCCAAATGTATTTGGATTTATAGCCTCTTACAATCAGTTTCAGATCCTAAAAATATGGATCTGTTTTGCTAAAAATAGTAAAGAAAACTAATTTAGACAAATGTAGAGATAAATCCTCAAAATGAGGGTGATCTTCCTGTGCTGGTCCAACATCTGTTCTAACAGTTTGGTGAAGTGATGACTAACCTTCCAAGGCTCCTCCATAAAGATTACAAATTCGAATTTGATGAGCTGTTCTATTCATTCCTAATATTCTGCCTTCAAAAATGACCAAAACTGA
>ML777551.1:1381503-1403100 GCA_009831015.1 Picea engelmannii
TGTATTGATAGCATAACCCTCTAACCAACCAACAAAAAGTCAAAAGAAGCAATCATTCTAAACTAATAGGAGGCCTAGATTTTCCCTTTAGCAATCAGGTGCAGGCATTAGGACCAACACCTATGAGACCTCTTCCTTTCCCTGCAAGTTCCTTTGGGAGTATCTATCCTTTATGCTTCCTAGACTATTTATTTAATCCACCTTTTTATTAAGGTTGGTTATCATTGATGCCAACCCTTGAAGAAAGCCCGGTAGCACAAAGGTTTGGGTAATCGACCCAAGTTTATTGATGTAAATATGACTGTTTATTATCTTTTCATGGTTGATAATAAGTAGAAATGGATGAAATCCAAAGTGATCCCCTTATGGTGAAAGCCCTCACGAGAAGATGCTTTGCAGATTGAGTTATCCTAGAAATATGGTTAGAGAACCCATGCTTATTTTTGGACTAATGAGATGAAGGTCAATGAATTTGTCAGTGAAACTATCTTATATGGATAGTTCTTTTCATTCCATTTTTGGTGGTATGTGAAACGTCACATAACGCCTCATGGTTTGAGATTTATGGCCTTACGAAGTTGGAGGACCCTCATATGTCATCTAGAAGCCCAAAAAGGTCAAAGTAGTCAAAGTGGTTGAAGAGATTGTAGAAGGTATATAATAAAGTGAAGTGATGAGTGTACTATAATTAAAAGTTAATACAAAATAAATTATTTAAATAATAAATTTAATGGAGAAATTAGAAGTAGGTTAACCCTAAAATAAGGAAAGTGGGCAAAGTGACCTAGAAGATGTTTTTAAGGAAGCTACTTGAAGAGTATAAATAAGAGGCAAGGCTCTCTCATTTTAGATCACACTTGAGAATATTGAATATCTATAGGTGTCTGCGGTAACCAAAGTATATCTAAGATGAATTTCATAAGGAAGGTGAAGAAAAAAAAGTTGGAATTCAAGGGAGGATAAATTCTTTTGATGATGCTTTCTAAGGTATGTTATTTATAGGTCATTTCACCATTTTCACAATAACATTTTTTTATAGAATGCTTCAGACTATGAAATTTTTATGCCATTGAGGAACCATATCCAAGTATCCGTGGTAAAAAATTCATCTTGTGGGTCATTTCATTTTTGAATTTAAACTCCGTGGGAAATAGGGTTTGTGGCTAGTCCTGAAACTAGTCTAAAACAAATGTTTCGGGTAAAAACGTCATAAGTTCATAAAAGATCCAACTTCAGTAAGAAAAAATGTGTTGGTTATATTAAATTCTTTAGTATGTTTTGTAACATTTTCATATCGATTAAACAAATATTTCGTGCGGGGCACGCTCTGCAAGGTCTCTCTCTAGAGGTACAAAGTTGTGATTATTTCAAGTTAGGGTTGTTGACTAATCCAAAACTAGTCATGTGAGACTAAAGAAAAGTTTGATGAAAATGATAGTCTCTTGTTGTTGAAGTTCAAAAAGGTTTGCAGGTATGTGATCATATACACTAAGTCTAGTACAGAGTTACAAATCATATTTGGATGATGAAATTAATGAAGCATTTTGGTTAAGGTACATGTTCTGTACATGGTTGAGACAAGTAGTTGACTTGTTGGCACATACATGAGTTGTATAGTTGATGATGTTGGTACATATTGATGATTCATAATCGATGAGTAGTTGAAACATGATTGGTACATACTTGGTACATGGTTGGTTTCACTTTTTTATGGTACAGGTTGATTTCAAATTGTTTGGTATAGGTTGGTGAATGGTCAATGCACTTGTTTATGGTACAGGTCAATTACAGGTTGAGGTACGGATTGATGCATGGTTGATGCATGGTTCAGGTTTATTGGTACAATTTTATAATGGTATATCTCTAAGTGATAGTGTGATAGTGGTTCCATCATTCTACTTCTACTTCAGGGCGGTTGAATGAGGCAAGGACAGGTCATTGTAGTCGGAGAACATAGGGGGTTGTAGCCTCCTTTTGTTTGTTTCCATAGAATTGGGGAGTTTGAGCTTCCCTCAGGTTGTATCCTAAGAATTAGGGGGTTGGAGCCTCCTTCTAGTTGCAGCTAGAAAATAAAAGAAGTTGGTTCTTCCAATGAATGTAATACTTCAAGACATATAAGAAAAAGAATTGTGTGGTTTTCTCCCACGTTGGGTTTCCCCGTAAAACACTGGTGTACTATGTATGTGTATGATTGTTCATTTGTTCATTTCTCATTATTGGATGATAATTATACATTGATGTAACACTTGGATTATTTGGTTTAAAAAGGATTATTATTTCTCTATTATGGATTCACCCCCCCTCTCAGTAATCCAACAATTGTTATCAAAAAAGGTTCCTTCAGAAATTAGTTTAACCACTGAAAGGTAGATCATGGGGAGCAACAACTTGTATGAAAATGGAATACCATAGTTTGATGGACAAGAGTATTCTTTTTGGAGCATAAGGATGAAGACATATACACATGCACATGGATTTGAAATTTGGCAATCAATTGTAGATGGATACATAGAACCAATAATTCCACCAACAAATGACAAAGCAGTGAAACTCTGTTGGAATAATTTCAAATTCACAAATGAACTTCTGAATGGTCTCAGTGAAACGATATTCATCAAATTTTCACATTGTAAATCAGCTAAAGAGATTTGGGACAAGCTTCAAAATATTTATGAAGGAGATTCAAAAGTCAAAGAAGCAAAGATTCAAACTGACATGGGTCAATTCGAACAACTAAGGATGAAGGAAGATGAGAATATTTCATCCTAGTTAATACAAGTCAATGAAAGTGTAAATGCAGTCATAGGATTGGGAGAAGAAATTGAAGAATCTGTAATTGTTCAAAATGTACTAGGATCTCTTCCTATGAGATTTGACCCTAAGATATCAGCACTAGAAGAAAGATCAAATCTAAACTCAATAAGCATAGATGAACTACATGGAATCTTCACAACATATGAAATGAGAACTGAACAAGAAAATCCATATGTAAAAGTATCAGCCTTCAAAGCATCCAAAAGATCAAAGAAAAAGGAAAAGAAACAAGAAGAACATAGCATCAACAATGACGTCTCGGAAGATGATGAAGAAGTGGCGAACTTCATCAAAAGACTAAACAAGGGAACCGATGATAGGTATAGAGATAAGATTCCTTTAATTTGTTTTAATTGTGATGGTATTGGTCATTTTTCTAACAAATGTCCTGATAAGAAAAAGAGAAATGATGAAGGTTACTCAAAATGAAAACAAACATATAAATGCAAAAGAACTACAAAGAAAGTTTTCAAGAAAATATTATGCACCAAAGAAGACATCTCATCATCAGATGAAGATGAAGTCAGTAACAGTGAGACAGGAAGAGTTCTATTCATGGCAGTAGAAGAATCTGATAAAGAAGACTCTGAAGAAGAATATGAAGAAGTTGAAGAAGAATATGAATAATTCGAAGAAGAAATTGAAGAGGCATAAGTTGACTACCGAGAAGAATTGATGTGTTCCATAGAAGTTATCAGAAGAGAAAAGAAGAAAAACAAGAAACTACAAGCGAAACTAGACAAGAAAGAATGCACTCAAGAACTAGAGGAAATGATCACAAATTTGAAGGTTCAAATAGAATAAGATAAAATAATTAAAGAAGCACTCAAAGAATAGCCAGAAGAAAAGGACAAGATCATTGGAAATTTGGAAGCAGAGATTGTCATATTAAGAAAGGATATTCAAAACAAAAATATGCAGAATAGCTCAAAAGTTTTGGATGACATTATCGGCAGTCAAAAATATCATCTGGACAAGTCTGGAGTTGGATACAATCGGACAAAAAAGGGATCAAGCTCCAAAACAAAAGAGAAAGAAACATATCCAAAAATCTCTGCATAAACAATCAAAGGGGATAGGAATATATACAAGGAAGATTACAAGGACACTCCTCCACCGAGAAGATTCATATTTCAGAATGAACAATAAATAGATAGGCCTCACGAAGAAGAAGGATTCATAAGAGCACCTCCTTTCAGAAGATCTTCAAATCCCAGGTATCAAACTATATTTTTTGGTTTATGTTATGCATGTAATAATTTTGGACATAAATCTGTGAATTGCAGAGCTAACAACAGGAACATAAACAACTTTAAAAGTCATACACAAAAGGGTTATCCAAGAAGGCCTAGTGAAACACAGAGAAGAAGTTACAACAGGTTTGAATCTTTGAGCACTAAAGTGGAATGTTACAAATGTAATAACTTTGGACACATGGCCAAAGATTGCAAAATATCAGTCCCTCCTAGAGAACCGCAACATAATAAAAACAGTCACAGACAAGAACCTCAGAAAAGGACATGGATAAGAAAGTAGAATCAATATAGAAATGAAGAATGCGCACTCACTCTACAAGATGGGAAGAAGAAACATGGTTGGTATGTTGACAGTGGTTGTTCAAAAAACATGATAGATGATAGAGACATGTTTCTTACATTAAGAAAGGAAATAAATGGATCAGTCTCTAGAAAATGTGAAGCACTTCAAATCTTTTGGAAGCAAATGCTACATCAAAAGAGAAGATGGAAGAATGGGAAAGTTTCACTCTAGTGTGGACAAAGGAGTACTTGTTGGTTACTTGTTGGAAGCCAGTTCACTTTTTTCTATTGTCTTATAAGCTGCCTACACCAATGATTTGCAAACCTCAATTTTCGTCGCAATTTTCAAATGAACGACACTTTTATTCTTTGCGCCTTTTTACACACTTATTTTTGTTTTGTTCTCACGACTGTAAGCGTGAAAACATTGGTCTTTCGAAGTCGCATTGAAATCATTATTTGCACTGTCATGATCTTTCTTGTCAATATGTCTATTGCGCTTACATTTCACCTATCGCTATGAAGTTTGCAAAAGCCCTTTCAATCTGTACTCATTGGACATTATTGAGTTGATTTTGTCACTTGGTTTCATTAAGTTTATAATGCACTGGCATTTGGATTTGCATTTTATTTGACCTATTTGACCATGTTTCATGAAAATACATAGGGGTTATGATTAAATCTTTCATATATATCTTTTAATAAAATGCCTATGTTCATGTTTTCAAAACTATTGGCATTTTTTATTATATGAAGACACATCGGCACAATGGTTAAACTATTGATATTAGTTGATACATTGGCGCATGGTTAAATATTTGATTTTGGTTTCAAATTGAATAATCGATGGTTTAAAACTTTGGCACAACGTTGATTACACGTTGGTTTATACACTTACCATTTGATTCATTGGTTGGCCAAGTGATATGACTGTTGAATTATGCTATAATGGGTTGAACAACTATGAAAACTGGCGGTTGTACTTTGGCAATAACTATTTTGTATGGTAGAGATAAGCTCCACCACCTTCACACGATGGCATTTATGCCTATCCCTTATCCCCGTTCACTTCTGTTAGCTCGGGTAGCCCTTCTCCTGTGTGTGTTATGATCCAAACCCTTGGCTTACCATGTGCTCGGATCCATGGCATCAGTCGTGCGAATCAAGCCAAACGGAAACCAAGCCTTGTTAATGTTTGACAATGCCCGAAAGGATTTGGAGGACAACGGGTGGCTCACCTTCGTGCAACGATTTGAGGGTTATAATCTCTGTGTTGCACAACAATTCACTTTAACTTTCGATGGCTATAGAGCCAAGATGGGCGACATACAGTTGGAAATCGATGAGAAGTTTATCAGTTCTGCTACAGGGTTACCATCCTCGGGACAGCGTTGGTTTAAGAATTCTAAGGTTGAGGAAGTACCGTGGATGCTACTGTTTGTCTTGCGAAAGGTCACTTCTTGTGACAGAGGTATGCCCATCTCTGCACTTAAAACACGATGGCACGATACTTTGATGGTAGTCAAACAGTTCGTGACCTGTGAAGTTCAATACTGACTCATTTTTCTCTACCACCTGCGTTTGCTAATGAATTTTATGGGATACCCGTTGAATATGCCTTTTTACTTTCAGCGCAACCTATATAAAATGTTGAAAAAGTTTAAAAAGGAGAAGGTTGACAGTAGCCTGTCCCACTATAGACTTATTAAACTAATAATTGTTTATCACTTGAGTTTACACGGTGATATTTGGAGGGATTTCATCGCCCGGAATGGTTTCCATGATTTAGACCCTATCTAGGTTGACAAGCCTGTGGTAAGTGAAACCAAGGCCAGGCCACCCGTACCCTTCCATATCCTATTTCCCTCTCCTGAGTCCTCGACAGACCATACTATTGACTTACTAGACGTTGGAACTGAGAAGGCCGAGGCTATTAAAAAGCCTGTAAGCAAAAATCCCAAGGCAAACTCTACTACTAATGCCAAGGGTAAAAAGAACACTCGACTTATTTCAAGGATGGCTAGAAACAAACCTAAACCCTTTGTTGAGTCAAAGCCTATAATAATTAGTGAGGATTCAGATTCTGACGTAGAACATTTCCTAGCCAGTGAGTATCCTTACTCACAGAGTTTATGCCCCGAACCACCTTATGATTTCGTGACAAATCTTCCTCCCTGCCTAAGGAATGACCCCAGTTACCCAGGGATTAAATTGCATAATGAAACCCTCATCCATAGGTCCAAACTCTCGCCTGCTTTTTCAAAACCCACACAGTCACTCTGTGACCAATGCAATTTATGGTTGGAACGATACTACATTGATGTTCCCCTACTCCAATCAAAAATTCAATCGCTGGAAAGTCAAGTGGCAGTATTGACCAGCCAAAGAGACCAACTCCAAGCAACCGATAAGAAGCAAAAGACAACAGGCTCCATCCTTTTCAAGAATGTTGAATCGGCCACAACTGTTATCAACTCCAAATTGTTGTGATCAAGCCTTTTGCTCACCATACAGGTATGATTTTGATATTGTTTTAGTTCTATGAATGACCATGAGTAATATAGTGATTGAAATTCAATCTTCGAATACCTCTGTTTACATTTTGAAATGATTATGTCATAATGTGTCTATCCTATACAGCGTTTTCACTTTCTAAAAATGAATGGATTTTAGATTTGGTTACATGATTTACCCAGCTTAGTCACTGATAGATTTTATCGGATTTGATTGATTTTCGATTGGATTGGATTTGTTCGATTGAGTTAAAATTGATGGTTTGTTGTCAAATGAATTTGTTTGTATCCAATTTAAACAGAAAGTTTTTCATGCTAGATTTAGAACATGATCAAGTTTGGATTTGATTTCGTTATGCTTCGTATGCTGTGATTGGTGAATGATTTCATGAGTTTGGTTGTTACATATATAATTTTCAAAGTGGAAATACAATTCTGATCGTTTCCAATTTGGGAATAACAACTCTTTTTTTATAGAAACAATGCTCTCATTTAAGTCTGTGCAAATAATATCCATGCCCAAATCATGGAATTTTTTTTGATATACGATGACTATGTTAAACCCTCGCTGTTTGATCCGCTTGATTGGTCATTTTCATGAGCTGGATTCACATCGTAAAAGTTGTTCTGTTTGATTTTAATTTGCAAAATGAATTGGTTGACTTTGTTATCACTATTGAATCCAGTTATAATTCGTTCAAAAGAAATGATTTTGATCAAGATCAATTGATCTTGCCGGTCCTTTTGGCTAATAACAAATGATCGGATATCTATTACGAACTCTGTTACTAATTGATTGATTCTGTTACAATTTCATTTGTGGATAGTTACGAGTCAGTTATGGTTTAAATTGCTTACGGCCTAGATCATATGAAAATACATTTATAACGATTTGAAAAGTGATCTTGTTTGGATTCGATCATATCTCCTGTTGTTGAGGATTGCCTGCGATTTGTTTTGATTATATCAGTTTCAAATTAGATATGAAACGATTTCAAAAATGTTTGATTATGATTCTGTCCACCCGATTTTTGGCAACAAACGAGACAGAGTACACCTATCTCTGTATTCGGTTGATTGAATTTGATCATGTTTGATTTCGAATGGTATAACAATTTCAATTTCATTGATTCGTTCTCAAATAGATATTGGATGTTAACTGAATTTGATTCTTAAAAAGTTTTTCAATCGATTTTAATGTTGATTCTGTGTCTTATTTAGACCAGCTACAGAATCGCAAGATTCTGTAGCTAGTCTATAGGATTAGATTTTTATCATTTTGTTAATAAAGAATCCTTCTAACTTGTTCATTTTTTGCCCTTTTCAGGTAAATTTGAATTGAATGGGACATGTTGGACAGGATAGGGGAATATTTGTGTATCTTAGTTTTACTTTAGATTCCTAGTTTAGTTAAACTCGGGATATCTTCCCAGATTTTATGTAAACAGTTTGATAACTTCCACAGGGAGGTTTTACCCTGTGGAAAAACTTATAAATACTTATTATTTTTGTAATAAGGATCATTCTCACTTGTGGGAGAACCAGGATTATGGATTTCTAATACAAACTGAGACAAAAGTTGATGTTCTGCTACAGCTTTCGCTTTCACAATATCAATCTTTTGTTTCATGTTTATGCATATCAATTTGCATTTGATTAGTGACTACTTTAGCTATCATGGTCTTTTGTAGAATGATATGATTGAATTAATGTGATCCATTCCTTCTTTCTTTCACTAATTTAAAGAATACAGCAATTACTTAGTTCAGCTAATGAATGACATATTTATCTTCTTCATAAATTAAACTATTATGTATAGATCTTTGCACACAGGTTTATATAACTGTGAAGATTTATAAATTATAAGATTGTTGTGATTTTTATGTCTCATTTGTCTTGTAAATATATTAAAGAGAATTGTAGCTATCGTTTATGAGAAGCTTCTGGACAATTCGGAGCGGTTTTATTCCTTCCGATCAGCTAGGACGATTATCATACACAGGACAAATCTGGAGTATTTCTCCAGGTCAGTTTGCGATTATTTTTGTTAGTATATTGTTAGTATTTTAGTTAGTCATATTTGTAGTTTAGATTAGTGTTTTAGTTTAGTTAGTTTCCTGTTTTATTTCTTGTTCATAAAATCATAAAATCAACAAAAAATATCTTTCTCTGTCTTAGGGCAGAATATTAATGAGTTTTTCAGGTTTTATTTAAATCTGTAAATTGTGGATATTGTACATTTTGTGAATAAGTTATATTTCAGTTAGTAGTTAGATAGTTAATTAGTTAGAATTAGTATAGTAGTAGTTAGTAGATTGTATATATATAGGATAGTTAGATTAGTTTAGTTTGTTTAATAATTAGTTTTAGTTTAGTTTGTTTAATAGTTAGTTTTAGTTAGATTAGTTTATTAGTTTGTTTTATTTAGTTTTAGTTAGATTAGTTATTGTATATTAGTTTTCTTTTTTGTTTTCTTAGGAACTTAGATTGGCTAACGGAGCCGCTAAAGTCGTCAGGGTGGTTCATCCCAAATGTCTTGGTTTATTAGAGAACCTCGGACCGGTTCCACTCTCTCAGTTGACAGACGGTCAATTTCGCCCGTCAACAAATGGCGCTAGAAGGAGGGCTTGAACTTAATTAATGGCACGATGCGGTCGTAAGACTCCTCCTCCACCTAATAGTTCACCTATTGTGACTAGAAGCCATTCAAATGATAATATCCCCCCTCAAACAGCAACTACTTCAACCGACGATCCTCAGATCACAGTTGAGCCAACAACCCCTAATCCTACAGGTGGTGACATACAAGAGATTGTCCGCCAATCTATTATAAAAACACATAGTGCCTTAGCCCATTTGAGGCAACCAAACCGTCAGTGGGGTCAACCTTTGGAATTATCTGATATCAGAGAACAATTAGGTGACACTAACTTCACTGTGAATCCTATATATCCAAACCTAAATCCTGCTGCAGGAGGATCTGGGATACCTCCTTCACCACCTCCATCATCTCCTTCCTCTTCTGGAGGAGATTTCTCTAATGAAGGCAATTTCCCTTCTCATCCTTCCACACCCACTACCCCAATGGAAAATCAGAAAAACCCTGCTAGACCCTGGCTTGATCAGGATGCCGTAGTTGTACCTGGAGCTCAGCACACTCTACCTAAACATCCAGAGAAATGGCTTCCCAATTTTGATCCTGACTCAAAACAGATAGCTGAAGATCACATTAAAAAGTTTATGTTAGCCATTAGACTCCGTAATTTTGAACATGAAGACGTTGTCTGTAGGTTGTTCCCTTATACTTTCGAGGGTAATGCATCCACTTGGTACTTTTCCCAACAACCCCATACCATCGTGTCTTGGGAAAAGTTTGAGTCATGCTTTTTGGAAAAATTCAGAGACGGTAAGCCTCCGGAAGTCCTAGTCATGGATCTTTCTAGCTTAAAAATGAACCCAAAAGAAAAAGTTAAAGATTTTAATCAAAGATTCTTAACGCTTAAAAATTGAATCCCTGCAGATTCCATGCCTACCGAGAGTCTTATAATAGCTTACTACACTAAAGCTTTACATCAAAGCATAGCTATTTGGGTTAAATAATCTAAGAAAGCCACATTGTTAGAAGCCTTCGAGGAGGCCACCCAGATTGAAAAAGACATACTTAGTCTTAAAGACTCTTCTAGCAACGAAACAGAGACTAGTTCTTCTTCCAAAAAGAAGATCGAAATCCTCCCCAGACCCACTCAAAGTAAAACACAACCTGAAAAATCTGATTTGGAAAACTTAACCAAAGTTGTCCAAAAACTGTCAAATCAAGTTATAGACTTGAAAAGGTTGACCGAAGAAGCTTCCTTGAGTAAAGGACCTTACAAACTCCCATTCCAGAAGCCTTTTCCTACCAACCGACCTAATCCAACAATCGAAGGCCTTAATCTAGAAAGTTTTCAATGTGCCCTTCAAACAATTCTAGAAGCCCAAGATAACTTGATGCCTCCTGAGATTCCTGAGGAGGTAGTTGATCAAGAGACAGTTCAAGAAGAAGAATCTTCTCCAAACATTTTTGGACATTTCTCGGATAGCATCTTTCAAGCTAACTTCGAGACAGTTCATCCTTATAATACCAGGAGTAAGACAACAAACAAACCTTCTACCGAAAACACTACAACTTTGCCTCCAAAGCAATCTAAATCAGCTGAGACTAAACAGAGTAATGTGAACCCCAACTTAAATTATGATGTTGTTGAAGATCTTAAAAAGTTAAGGGCTAACATTTCTATTTATGAGTTATTGAAGTTTCCATTTTTGTTACAAAAAATGTTACAGAATATTTCTGAGAATGGAAAAAATGGTAATTCAAGTAGTAATAAGGTTGTGCAAAATAAAGTCCCTCAGAAGACTTCCACTAAAAATAATCATGATCCTCAAAATAAAGGAAGCCTTCCTGTAAATAATGTAAATAATGTAGATAAAATAGCTTTAGAAACTGCGAGTAAAAAGCCACAAGCTACCACTCTTACTAATCGCAAAAATGTACCTCCTTTCTTGTTAACTTTCGAAATCTTCAATAGAAACGTGCATAATTGTATGGTAGACTCAGGGGCATCATCCAATGTGATGCCTTGGTCTATTTGCCAAAAGATTAATGCTGAATTTGAACCCTCAACTTTAAAAATCATACAACTTGATCGGACCAATGTTAAAGTTATAGGTGAACTAAAGAATGTGTTTATTAGATTATCGTCTAACCCTAAGGTTCATCAAGTTATTGATATAATTATTGTGGATATTCCAGAAGTGTATGGTCTGTTTTTAAGCAGGGACAGGTCGGAGCAGCTACATGTTTATTTCGCGACAGATTGGTCTCACTTATGGCTTCCAGAAAATGGCAAGCCTAATAAAATCAAAGTAAATCGTGAGTGCTACCTTAAGTTCACGGTCACAGTTTTGAACGATCCCAATGAACCATACACACCTTCTGTTGATTCACCTGAAATCCAAGGGATGGACACATTCTTCGAAAATTTCATGGCTGAGGCTTCACCTATCATCAATCCAGAACAACAGTCCAAGATTGTAGCATATATGCATCCAACAGTTTCTACGCAACGGTCCCAAGTGCCCGATGGAAATCAAATTTGGTCTCTCTATTTCAACGAGTCAAAGTCCAAAGAAGGAGTTGGCACAGGCTGCGTCATTATCGATCCGGTAGGTAATAAAACATTGATAGCATGTAGTTTGGAATTTGAATGTACTAACAATATCGTAGAATATAAGGCTTTACTGCAAGGTCTCAGAAAATCTTTGGATATGAACATTCAAAATTTAACTGTCTTTGGCGACTCTGAAATAATGGTTAGACAGGTAAGAGATTCTATCCACTGTCTTTCTCCGCATCTCAAAAGCTACCAGTCTGAGGTATGGAACTTAATGAATAAATTTTCTTCTTTCAATATAAATTCCATTCCAAGGATGAATAACTCTGAAGCAGGTCTGTTAGCTAATGTAGTTTCTAAACTTCTTCCCCGGATGCATTCTCTATCGAGCTGTTGTTTCGACCATCCATTCCCGACATATCATCAACTTTCTGCACATGGAAGAAACCTTTCAAGGCACGGTGATAGATGAACGCACGCACGACAACAATTTGCACGATTTTACGGTAATACCTAATCCGAAAACTCCTGAAGCTCTGTCGGACATGGTAAATTCCATACCCAAATATGTAATTAGATTAGAAAAGTTTTACGATTTTCAAGATAAATTTAAAAATATGGTCAATTGTAAAACCAATAGTTCCTCATTATCTTATGAAAAAGTAAACTTAGGAACTAATGAAAATCCTCAATGCATTAACTTAGGCTTGGGATGTTCTCGACAAGAAAAAGCTGCATTCATTAAATTGTTCAAAGAATTTAAAGATGTCTTTGCATGGATGTATGATGACCTCAAAAATTTTGATCCTAATATCATACAACATGTCATCCCGATGAAGTCCCAAACCTTACCCTTTCAGCAAAAACTAAGGAAAACGCACCCTAAACTGGAACCGACCGTTCAAAAAGAATTGAATAATATCCTAAATGCTAAGATAATTTTTCCTGTTAGAAACACTCAGTGGGTTTCTAACCTTGTCCCAATTCGGAAGAAAAATGGGGAAATCCGACTCTACGTCGATTTTCGAAACCTTATTAGGGCGTCTGATAAAGACAACTACCCTGTCCCACCCATGGAACATATCCTTCGACAGGTATCTGGTTCCAAGAGGCTATCATTACTAGATGGTTTCTCAGGATACAACCAAGTCTTGATGTCTCCACCAGACCAACTAAAAACTACCTTTCGTACTCTGTGGGGCACTTATGCTTATCGAAAAATGCCCTTTGGATTGATTAATGCCGGTGCCACTTTTCAAAGAGCAATGGATATTGATTTCCGAGGCTTAATCAATCAGTTCGTCATAGTTTACTTAGATGATGTGACTGTATTTTCTAAAAACAAAAATGATCATCTAGCTCACTTACGAGCCGTCCTACTGCGATGTCGTAAATACGACATCTCCTTGAATCCCAAAAAATCCATCTTTGCAGTAGAACAGGGTAAACTCCTAGGATTCATTGTGTCTAGTGAAGGGATGATTATTGACCCCGAAAGGACTCAAGTCATCGCAAAACTTCCCCCCCCTACATCTAAAAAATCCATGTAGTCTTTCTTAGGCCAGATTAACTTCGTGAGGAGATTTGTCCCCAGTTTCTCCGAAATGGATAGGCCTTTACAGAATTTGATTAAGAAAGACACCCAATATCACTGGGGACCCCTAGAAAATCAAGCTTTTAATGCAATAAATAAGGCCATAATAGACGCACCATCTCTCATGAGCCCTGATTTCTCTCAAGATTTTACACTCTATACCTTTTCTTCTGACCGTTCCTATGACGCCGTCCTAACCCAAAAGAATGTCGAGAATAATGAAGTACCCATCGCCTTTATGAGTTCTTCTTTCAAAGCTGTTGAACTTAACTATCCAACGGTTGATCGGTAATCCTACACTGTTTTCAAAGGAGTTAAGCATTTCTGGTCCTATCTTTTGAAGTCAAGGACGAAAGTCATTGTCCCCTACTCAGTCGTGAGGAACTTGTTAGTGCATAAGGAACTAGGAGAAAAGAGAGCCAACTGGGTCACTTATTTGCAGGAGTATGACTTGGAAATTACCCCAGCTCAGATAGTGAGAGGCCAAGGGTTATGCAAGTTAGTTGTTGATTCAGCAGCAGGACAACAAGAAGAAAGTGATACGTCAAACCTAGGACAAAGCGATCAAAGTTTAGTCTATTGCGCACAAAACCCTATTAGTCCTTGGTACGACGATATAAGATTTTGTCTTGAACACAGATCAGCCCCCCGTCACCTGAACCCCACCAAAAGAAGAGCGTTGAGATTAAAGTCCGCCTCCTTTCATCTGGTTAATGGTATCCTGTTTTGTCTAAGTTTTGACGGCGTACTGATGCGTTGTCTCGAAAAAGAAAAAGCAGAGAAAGTCTTGCTAGAGTTGCATGCAGGAGAAGCTGGTGGTCATTTTGGTGGTGACACCACTGCTCATAAGGTGATAAGAGTTGGTTATTACTGGCCCACGCTTTTTAGAGACGCCCATGCCTTGTGTCGAAAATGTATCATCTATCAGAAAGCATCAGGGCGGTTACAAAAACCAGCCTTTCCTTTGTAGACTGTTACAATAGATTCTCCTTTTCAGCAGTGGGGCCTTGATATCATAGGTCCAATCAACCCTCCATCCTCGCAACAACACAAGTTTTGACAGCCACAGATTACTTCACCCGATGGTCTGAAGCTGCTGCATTAAGAACTGTCAACACCAGTCAGGTAATCACCTTTCTAAATTCGAATATTATCACTCGTTTCAGTATCCATGACTGTTTAGTATTCGATAATGCTTCATAATTTTCCTCTCTTGAGATGAGCGAGTTCGCTTTCGAAAAAGGAATTAAATTGAAGTATTCCACTAGTTATTACCCCCAGGGCAACGGATTGGCAGAATCAACAATCAAGAACTTGATCAAAATAATCAAGAGAACGGTGGTTGAAAATCACAAAAATTGGCACAATGCATTGCTAAACGCTTTGTGGGTTGATAGGGTAACACCAAAATCCTCTATAAGTAACTCCCCCTTTTTTCTCGTTTATGGCAGAGAAGCTATTCTTCCACCTCACATCTTTCTTCCTTCGCTTCAGTTGTCACGGAAAGTTCAAGAAGAAGATTGTCCCCCTCTAGAAAACCTAATTAATGATTTGATGAAGCTAGAAGAGGTAAGAGCCCAAGCCAAACATAATTTAGATCAACATAAACAATTGGTTAAAAGCTGGTTCGATTCTAATTCTGCTTCTGATAGGAATTTTGAAGTAGGTGATCTCATCTTGAAGTGGGACAAACCAAACGAGGGAAAGGGAGCACACAAAATTTCAAAACTTATGGCTTGGACCATTTTTAATTGATGAAAAGTTGGGTCCCAGTTCTTTTCGATTGCAGAATCTTGAAGGGCAGCTTGACACCTACCCAGTGAATGGCCAAGCCTTGAAGAGATACTTTGCTTGATAACCACCCTTGTATATTATGTAAATATTTTATTTTTGTTTGCGTTCGTTTGTTTTCTGTTTTTTATTTTGATTTGAATTTATCAGTTTGTGTCTTTGGAAATACACATATCTATACACTGAGCTATTTAGACAAAGATAAAAGAAATTTTCTTCGCTGAAATAACTTCTGAAAAATTTGTACAAACATCAAATAGTATATTTATGAATTTTACATCTATGTTGGAAAAGTCTGTTGTTTAAAAGAAGATGGCTGATTTTGATCTCTGAGTAAAGTTTGTCATGATCATCCATTATCTTTTTACGTTGTCCCTATTCCGTAAAGGAATGACTCAAAGGATGTCTCCCTGCCTTAGGAAGCTTTTTTTGTAAATAAAACATCTCTGGATCTAAATAAAGGACAGCTCTAAAAAATTCTGATGAGGTCTAAAAAAATATGTTAAAATATCATGATTTTCAGTGTCACCCCGCTCAAATATATATCTATGAAAAGAAAAAACAAAATAAATTATTAAGAAGAGCTGTGGGAAGTGCTTGTAAACCCGCCGGGACACTGAACAGGTCTGCTGGCAGCGGGTAAATGCATGCATGGTGCCAAGATAACTTTTTCGGGGTACTGAACAGGCCCACTGGCAGCGAAGCAATGTCAGGTATATGAAAATTTGCAAAAAAGAAACCTCTTTAATGTCCTTTATTCTGATCCATAACTTCTTGGCAGGATACATATGTTAGAGTGGGTTAAATGGAAACCTTGTCGAGGCTATGGACGCCTGCTGACAGCAGTGGCTATGCCAACAGTATTGAAGATTTTATCTTTAATATCGTGACTTGTTGATCTTAATATTGTTATCAGTTTTCATCATTTGAAACACTACTGGAATAGTTGGTCAATGATGATGTTTATACAATTTTCTGGTTGTTATTTTTGAGTTGAAATTATCTTTGTTGTCATAATCTGAATTTCTTTCTTTTGGCAGAGATAACTGCTTCTACCAGTGTGTCACCATTGTTGGCAGACAATTCACTTTTTTCTATTGTCTTATAAGCTGCCTACACCAAATGATTTGCAAACCTCAATTTTCGTCGCAATTTTCAAATGAACGACACTTTTATTCTTTGCGCCTTTTTACACACTTATTTTTGTTTTGTTTTCATGACTGTAAGCGTGAAAAGATTGGTCTTTCGAAGTTGCATTGAAATCATTATTTGAACTGTCATGATCTTTCTTGTCAATATGTCTATTGCGCTTACATTTCACCTATCGCTATGAAGTTTGCAAAAGCCCTTTCGATCTGTACTCATTGGACATTCTTGAGTTGATTTTTTCACTTGGTTTCATTAAGTTTGTAATGCATTGGCATTTGGATTTGCATTTTATTTGACCTATTTGACCATTGGTTTCATGAAAATACATAGGGGTTATGATTAAATCTTTCATATATATCTTTTAATAAAACACCTATGTTCATGTTTTCAAAACTATTGGCATTTTTTATTATATGAAGACACATCGGCACAATGGTTAAACTATTGATATCACTTGATACATTGGCGCATGGATAAATATTTGATTTTGGTTTCAAATTGAATAATCAATGGTTTAAAACTTTGGCACAACATTGATTACACATTGGTTTATACACTTACCATTTGATTCATTGGTCGGCCAAGTGATATGACTGTTGAATTATGCTATAATGGGTTGAACAGCTATGAAAACTAGCGATTGTACTTTGGCAATAACTATTTTGCATGGCAGAGATAAGATCCACCACCTTCGCACGATGGCATTTATGCCTATCCCTTAGCCCCGTTCACTTCTGTTAGCTCGGGTAGCCCTGCTCCTGTGTGTGTTATGATCCAAACCCTTGGCTTACCACGTGCTCGGCTCCATGGCACCAGTCATGTGAATCGAGCCAAATGGCAACCAAGCCTTGTTAATGTTTGACAATGCCCAAAAGGATTTGGAGGACAACGGCTGGCTCACCTTCGTGCAACGATTTGAGGGTTTTAATCTCTGTGTTGCACAACAATTCACTTTGACTTTCGATGGCTGTAGAGCCAAGGTGTGCAACATACAGTTGGAAATTGATGAGAAGTTTATCAGTTCTGCTAGAGGGTTACCATCCTCGGGACAACGTTTGTTTAAGAATTCTAAGGTCGAGGAAGTACCATGGATGCTACTGTTTGTCCCGCGAAAGGTCACTTCTTGTGACAGAGGTATGCCCATCTCTGCACTTAAAACACGATGGCACGATACTTTGATGGTAGTCAAATAGTTCGTGACCTGTGAAGGTCGATACATACTCGTTTTTCTCTACCACCTGCATTTGCTAATGAATTTTATTTGATACCCATTGAATATGCCTTTTTACTTTCAGCGCAGCCTATATAAAATGTCGAAAAAGTTTAAAAAGGAGAAGGCTGACAGTAGCTTGTTCCACTATGGACTTATTAAACTGATCATTGTTTATCACTTGAGTTTACACGGTGATAGTTGGAGGGCTTTCATCGCCTGAAATGGTTTCCATGATTTAGACCCTATCCAGGTTGAGAAGCCTGTGGTAAGTGAAACCAAGGTCGGGCCACCCGTACCCTTCCATTTCTTATTTCCCTCTCCTGAGTCCTCGGAAGACCCTACTATTGACTTACCAGACATTGGAACTGAGAAGGCCGAGGCTATTAAAAAGCCTGTAAGAAAAAATCACAAGGCAAACCCTACTGCTAATGCCAAGGGTAAAAAGAACGCTCGGCTTATTTCAAGGATGGCTAGAAACAAACCTAAACCCTCTGCTGAGTCAAAGCCTATAATCCTTAGTGAGGATTCAGATTCTGACGTAGAACGTTTCCTAGCCAGTGAGTATCCTTACTCACAGAGTTTATGCCCCGAACCAGCTTATGATTTCATGACAAATCTCCCTCCCTGCCTAAGGAATGACCCCAGTTACCCAGGGATTAAATTGCATAATGAAACCTTCAGCCATAGGTCCAAACCCTCGCCTTCTTTTTCAAAACCCACACAGTCGCCCTGTGACCAATGCGATTTATGGTTGGAACGATACTACATTGATGTTCCCCTACTCCAATCAAAAATTCAATCGCTGGAAAGTCAAGTGGCAGTATTGACCAGCCAAAGAGACCAACTCCAAGCAAGTGATAAGAAGCAAAAGACAACAGGCTCCATCCTTTTCAAGAATGTTGAATCGGCCACAGCCGTTATCAAATCCAAATTGTTGTGATCAAGCCTTTTGCTCGCCATACAGGGATGATTTTGATATCGTTTTAGTTCTGTGAATGACCATGAGTAATATAGTGATTGAAATTTAGTCTTCGAATAACTCTGTTTACATTTTGAAATGATTATGTCATAATGTGTTTATCCTGTACAGTGTTTTCGCTTGCTAAAAATGAATGGATTTTCAATTTGGTTACATGATTTACCCAGCTTAGTCACTGATAGATTTTATCAAATTTGATTGATTTTCAATTGGATTGGATTTGTTCGATTGAGTTAAAATTGATGGTTTGTTGTCAAATGAATTTGTTTGTATCCAATTTAAACAGAAAGTTTTTCATGCTAGATTTAGAACACGATCAATTTTGGATTTGATTTCGTTATGGTTCGTATGATGTGATTGACGAATGATTTCATGAGTTTGGTTGTTACATATATAATTTTCAAAGATGAAATACAATTTTGATCGTTTCCAATTTGGGAATAACAACTCTGTTTTTATACAAACAATGCTCTCATTTAAGTCTGTGCAAATAATATCCACGCCCAAATCATGGATTTTTTTTTGATATATGATGACTATGTTAAACCCTCGTTGTTTGATCCACTTGATTGATCATTTTCATGAGTTGGATTCACATCGTAAAAGTTGTTCTTTTTTATTTTAATTTGCAAAACGAATTGATTGACTTTGTTATCACTATCGAATCCAGTTATAATTTGTTCAAAAGAAATGATTTTGATCAAGATCAATTGATCTTGTCGGTCCTTTTGGATAATAATAAACGATCGGATATCTATTACAAACTTTGTTACTAATTGATTGATTCTGTTACGATTTCGTTTGTGGATAGTTACGCGTAAGTTATGGTTTAACTTGCTTACGGCCTAGATCGTATGACAATACATTTGTAACGATTTGAAAAGTGATCTTGTTTGGATTCAATCGTATCTCCTGTTGTTGAGGATTGCCTGAGATTTGTTTTGATGATATCAGTTTCAAATTGGATATGAAACAATTTCAAAAATGTTTGATTATGATTCTGTCCACCCGATTTTTGGCAACAAACGAGGCAAAGTACACCTATCTCTGTATTCGGTTGATTGAATTTGATTATGTTTGATTTTGAATGGTATAACAATTTCAATTTCATTGATTCATTTTCAAATAGCTATTGGATGTTAATTGAATTTGATTCTTAAAAAGATTTTCAATCGATTTTAATGTTGATTCTGTGTCTTATTTAGACCAGCTACAGAATCGCAAGATTCTGTAGCTAGTCTATAGGATTAGATTTTTATCATTTTGTTAATAAAGAATCCTTCTAACTTGTTCATTTTTTGCCCTTTTCAGGTAAATTCGAATTGAATGGGACATGTTGGACAGACTAGGGGAATATTTGTGTATCTTAGTTTTACTTTAGATTCCTAGTTTAGTTAAACTCGGGATATCTTCCCAGATTTTATGTAAACATTTTGATAACTTCCACAGGGAGGTTTTACCCTGTGGAAAAACTTATAAATACTTATTATTTTTGTAATAAGGATCATTCTCACTTGTGGGAGAACCAGGATTATGGATTTCTAATACAAACTGAGACAGAAGTTGATGTTCTGCTACAACTTTCACTTTCACAATATCAATCTTTTGTTTCATGTTTATGCATATCAATTTGCATTTGATTAGTGACTACTTCAGCTATCATGGTCTTTTGTAGAATGATATGATTGAATTAATGTGATCCATTCCTACTTTCTTTCACTAATTTAAAGAATATATCAATTACTTAGTTCAGCTAATGAATGACAGATTTCTCTTCTTCATAAATTGAACTATTATGTATAGATCTTTGCACACAAGTTTATCTAACTGTGAATATTTATAAATTATAAGATTGTTGTGATTTTTATGTCTCGTTTGTCCTGTAAATATATTAAAGAGCATTGCAGCTATCGTTTACGAGAAGCTTCTAGACAATTCGGAGCAGTTTTATTCCTTTCGATCAGCTAGGACGATTATCATACACAGGACAAATCTGGAGTATTTCTCTAGGTCAGTTTGCGATTATTTTTGTTAGTATATTGTTAGTATTTTAGTTAGTCATATTTGTAGTGTAGATTAGTGTTTTAGTTTATTTAGTTTCATGTTTTATTTCTTGTTCTTAAAATCATAAAATCAACAAAAAATATCTTTCTCTGTCCTAGGGCAGAATATTAATGACTTTTTCAGGTTTTATTTAAATCTGTAAATTGTGGATATTGTACATTTTGTGAATAAGTTATATTTCAGTTAGTAGTTAGATAGTTAATTAGTTAGAATTAGTATAGTAGTAGTTAGTAGATTGTATATATATAGGATAGTTAGATTAGTTTAGTCTGTTTAATAATTAGTTTTAGTTTAGTTTGTTTAATAGTTAGTTTTAGTTAGATTAGTTTATTAGTTTGTTTTATTTAGTTTTTGTTAGATTAGTTATTGTAGATTAGTTTTCTTTTTTGTTTTCTTAGGACCTTAGATCGGCTAACGGAGCCACTAAACTCGTCAGGGTGGTTCATCCCAAACGGCTTGGGTTATTAGACAACCCCGGACCGGTTCCACTCTCTCATTTGACGGACGGTCAATTTCGCTCGTCAACATTACTCAAGTACAAGGAAAGAATACAAGTGTTACAATATGATATTCAACAAATTTGTGGAAAGCATCAACGTAACAATTAATGAAACAGGAAGACCCGAATCAAAGGAAGAAGAAAATGAATCAATGAAACAACCTTTTGAAAAGGAAGTAGAAGATGAAAAAGATGTAGAAGAGGAAGATGAAGAGAATTCGACAGAGGAAAAACAGAAATTTAAACAAGTGTCTCCAAAGACACCTAGAAGACGAGTACAGAAGAATCAT
>ML777551.1:1425487-1451820 GCA_009831015.1 Picea engelmannii
CACCGCAGGGCGCCTCCTTGGTTTTATTGTTTCCCAAAGCGGTATTACCGTGGACCCCCTCAAAGTCAAAGCCATTACCGAGATTCCACCTCCTCGGAATATACGACAACTTCAGAGTCTCCAAGGCAAAGCCAACTTTCTTAAACGCTTTGTTCCTGATTACGCTATACGCGCACATGGTTTCCTTCGCTTACTTCGTCAGGACATTCCCTTTCACTGGGACGACTATGCCCAACAGTCGTTTGACAACCTTAAAACAGCACTGTCCAACGCACCTTTGATTAGTGCGCCAGACTACAGTCGCGACTACATCCTCTACGTATCAGCATCAGCTGTATCAGTAGTCGGCGTTCTCATCCAGCTTGGAGATGAAAATCGTGAACACGTCATTTATTACGTTAGTAAGAACCTCTCTTGGCCTCCCCTGAAGTACAAACATGAAGAGAAACTCGCTCTTGCAGTTGTCCTTGCAGTTCAGAAACTGCGCCATTATATCCTGCTTCGCACCACCAAGGGCGTCGCAGATTCCAACCCAATGCAATATTTGCTCAGCCGTCGCCAAGTTAACGGCAAATTCGCTCGATGGATCGTGATCCTTCAGGAGTACGACCTCGACTTCTCAACACCAAAGAGTAAGAAGGCCCTCGTTCTCGCTGAACTTGTCACGACCCTTCCTTCTGACACACCCAGTGCCCCCATCAATACTGACTTTCCTGACGAACATCTCTTTTACATCGCTTCTGATGATCCTTGGTATGGAGACCTCCTCGTCTACCTACGAACTCAAAAGTTCGGTAATCACCTATCACGAGATGATCGTCGGTGCATTCGCCACCAGGCCCCCCGTTATCTCCTTATCGGTGACATCCTATATTGGCGAGGCGTCGACACCATTCTTCGTCGCTGCCTGACTATTGACGAGGCGGACAAAGTTTTAAATGACTACCACAACGGCGCATGTGGGGGTCATCTTTTCGGTATCTCTACCGTGCAAAAGATTATCCGGGCTGGTTACTTTTGGCCTACCTTGTTTCATGATTGCATTCATGCCGTGAAACGATGTGAGCAATGTCAGCTCTATGCCTACTTTTGGCTCCCCCCACTCTTCTTCATCCAGTCATCACCGCTGGCCCCTTTTGTAAGTGGGGCATTGACTTTATGACTTGTAATCCCCCCTCTAGCAATGGTCACAAATACATTGTTGTCACTGTTGATTACTTCACCAAATGGGCTGAAGCTATGCCCACTTTCAACAACACCGCTGACACTGCAGCGCGTTTTTTCTTTAACCACGTCATATCCCGGTTCGGAGTACCACTCCAACTAGTTTCCGATCATGGGAAACATTTTGAGAATGAGATCTTCATCGAATTCTCGTCTCGGTTAGGCTTTTCCCACAAGTTCGCCTCACCATACTATCCCCAATCAAACGGACAGGTCGAGGCAGTCAACAAAGTCCTCAAGACCATGTTACAGCACACGATCAATAAACATAAAACCAATTGGCATCATCTGTTATTCTCCGCGCTGTGGGCTTACCGCACGGCGGTAAAGACCACCACAGGATTCACGCCATTTCATTTAGTCCATGGGATCGAGGAAACTCTTCCCATCGAGTGCAAAATTCCCACCCTTCGCACCGCAATCGATCTTTTACCCGACACTGCTCCAATGGAGCAGCGCTTGCTAAACTTGGAGTCTCTGGATGAGGATCGTCGATCCTCCTTACAGAACAATGAGGCAGCTAAAAAACGATCCAAGGCTACCTTTGATCACCATGTCAACCTTCGATCATTTCGCGAAGGCGACATTGTCCTCGCCTATGATATCGCTCATGATACCTTTGGCCATGGCAAATTCGAATCACTCTGGCATGGCCCGTACATCATTCAACATTGCCTCACCAAAGGCGCATACATCCTGGCCTCCCCCGACGGCCTCACACTCAAAGAACCCGTCAATGGGTTATACCTCAAGAAATTTTATGCTTAGAAGTAGTCATGCTACTTTAGGTTACTTTTTCTTGTTTAGTGTTTTTAATCTTTTCTTCCCTACCCTATTGTCTAAACTACCCTTTGTGCTATTGACAGATGACTTCTCCACCAGCTTACCACATTGGTTACGCTGACGGCGCCAGCTGTTGGACACAAAATCTCGCTTCGGCTGCTTGGGCTCTCTACACCCCTTCACATGAACTGCTACATTTAGGCGGCATCTGTTTAGGGCCAGCAACCAATAACCAAGCCGAATACATGGCTGTCATTGGCCTCCTGACCGACGCCCAGCATCATCATATTCGTCACCTTAGCATCTTCCTCGACTCTCAGCTAGTCGTCCTTCATCTCAACAATGTTTACCATGTACATGATCCGTGCCTCTTTCGCAAATACCTGCAGGTTAGACTGTTATCTCGACATTTTGATTCCATTACATTTACACATATTCCAAGAGAATTGAATCAAACAACCGATGAAATAGCTAACATGGTGTTAGATTGGCATATATCACATCAAAATACACAAACATCTCATACATCCTGTCACAGCATATAGGAAACATAGGCATCATCATAATCATCATCATCAAAAACAAAACACATGTAACACATTTGGATCTCAAAAAATGTCTACTCATGTATATATAACAACCGAATGTTTACATACAAAATATATATATATATATATATATATCGGCCCTTCGGCCCGTGCCACATAAATGGTACAAAAATCGGCTCACCAGCCTATCAAAAAGGTATACAAAAATAAATCATACAATCAGGGGGCCTCTAAGGCACCCCCAGCTACCCCTCCCTCAAGAGGCGGTGGTGGCCCACCCCCGCCTACCCCAGGCGGTGGTGGTGGAACATCCGTAGGACCACCCTGCCCAGGCGGCAGTCATCCACTCGTCATCATAGCGAGCACAACTGCTCGCCACATGATTGACCGCCATGGTGGCGGTAATCCGATGCACTGCTCTAGGAACTCCTCGTCCTGGATCCGGGTCCACATGCCCTCGGGCATGTCTCGGAAAACCGTCTCAAATCGACGGACTAGATCCTCATCATCTGCTCCGGCGGCCGCCGGAGGAGCATGCGATGGCCCCGCACCAGGGTCATCCCAGCGGCGCCTCTGCGCTGGTCTCTCGGCCTCTGCTGGTCCTCCAGCAGCCTCATCCCTCAGACGCAGCCCTACACGCGGCGGTCTCTCCTGCTCTCGCTGCGCGGGCGCTCTGAACACCTCCACCTCACGCCCGCGAGGTGCCACATATGCACATGCACCAAACAAGTAACAAAAGATGGTATCAATGTCGATACAACAAAAACAAGAACTGGTATATCAAAATCACAAACATAAATCACAAAAATACACAACATACCTCTGTGGTCAAAAACCTCCCCAGGAGGCAGTATCATATCCGGGTCCCCCCGGAAGTCCACCCCCGCATAGGGGAACCGGAGGATAAACTGCGGCGTCTGTCGCCATATCTGCGTTGCCTCCTCTGTGAAGTAGTGGCCACCTTCGCCACCACCGTGGCGAACCAAAATCTCGGACCACCGCCTCAAACGCGGCTCCCATACCGCTCGTACCTCCAGCACCACCCTCGGCCGCAACGCTGGCACTCTCTCCAGGAAAAAGGCCACCAGGATGGAGCCAAAAGCAAACTCCCCCCTGCCTGTCGACCGACAACGGTCCAGTTTCGCAACCATCTGTGCATGTAGCATCATACCCCAGGCAAACTGTTCATGGCCCACCACCACCCTCTCCATCAGCAGCAGCTCGCTACCACTAATCCGGTGGGGCGCTCGGGTCCTGTACACCCGCACTATCATCGCTGATACGCAACGATGCAGCAGAACATCTATGGCACTGATACGCACGGATGACCCCGTCATATAGTGCCCGCCTGAGCAGTATCGCTCGACGACCTCCACCAGATCAGTGTCCCTCGGCAGTGCAGGCATGACCGACAATGGTATTCCCCGAAAGGGGAGCCCAGTCAAAAAATAGATGTCCTCCACCGCAGTGAAGGTGACCTGCTCCCCTCGCACGAGGAAGCAGTGCTTCTCAGGGCTCCACATCTCAATAAGAAACTGGAGCAGATACTCCTGGGCCCGTATCAGAGGGCACTCAAAAAACTTTAGCAACCCATTGGCTGCTAAAGACGCCCGCACTGTCGGCCTTGCCTCGGCCACCGCCTCCCGCAGCGGCTCCCAGTCCCGCTCGCGCCATCGCACATCCATGCTCGCTAATCGCCGCCTGCACACAACCAAGAATCCCATATTAGCTCAGAACATCAAAATAAGCTAATTTTTTTCAGCTTGAAACCTTGCCTCCAAGGCGCGTTTTTCTCCCCCACAGGTACGCACATATGCGCGCCTGTTCGCCATACAGGCGCGCACACATGCGCGCCTGTTCACTATACAGGCGCGCTCTAGAGCGCACCTATCATACCCACAGGCGCGCTTTGGAGCGCGCCTGTCTACCCCACAGGCGCGCACTCATGCGCGCCTGTCTACCCCACAGGCGTGCCCTAAGGCGCGCGTTATCAATGAATAGGCGCGCACACATGCACGCCTTCCATTGAGTCGCCCGTGCATTAGGGCCCACCCTCTACCCAAAAACCCCCTAAACCTCCCGTACGACCCCCTATACCTACCCTGCCCAAAAAATTGAAACCTATAGCTATGCAGGATGTTCAGAGCACTAACCTGAATCTCGCACGCCGGGAATCGGATGCCTGGTGCTCTCAGAATCACTCAATATCTTCTGGATCTGCTCTGGAATCACTATAGCAGCAGGTACAAATGAGGTGGAAATTTGGGCCCTACAGCTATATATAGGGTTTTTGCCAAACTTCCACTCACCATTTCGGGAGCCCACGACGTCCATTTTTCGAACCGTCTTCAGCCACGGGATCAGCTTCCCGCCGCCTACATCATGGCTGTCCCTGGGCCACTTTTCATCTTGAGCCCCCGGGGCACCCTTTTTTTGCATCATGGCCAGGTACGCACGTGCATTGTCACATTTGTCAAATACAAGCTCATACCTTTGATACTTTTCAGATATTGGTCACTTTGGGTATTTGGTTGTTATGTGTGCAGGTACGTTCTCATCGGTCATCGACATCATCCCTTCAGGTATATATATTCAGCACTGGCATGTAGTCTATCCCACTGAATTGCACCTACATTTCCAGTCACACCCTCCGATATTAGCCTTTAGGATCCTCATTCCTGGCTCTGCAGTGCCCAAACCTCCATTTTGCATATGCGGTACTGCAACTCGGTAGCATCCTCACCCACATGAGTTGTCCCATTCATAGCACCTTTTTGCACTTTTGACACTCATGCTGTTTTTATTACCCTTTAGGGATGGGAGTCCCGGTAGTCTTACATCATGTTTCGAATTAACCACATACTTCTTCTCCTCATTTTGCTAGCTTCCCATATGGACTCCCAAATCATCGCTTTATGGTTATGTTATTTTTCACCTGCACCTCCGCAGGACCATGAACCCACCATTTCATCCACCATCAGTTTGCCCATCTGCGCACCTATCTCCATTTCACCAACCTCATACAGAAACTCGCCAATGGGGCCCCCACCCTTCATCAGTTTCTCATGAAAATTCTTCCCTCCTTGGGGCATGCATTTTTCACACTGGGGCACCCGTTTCTGTATTTGTACATTTTTTTTCCCAAAATTATTTATTATTTATTATTTATTGTACAAACACCTTTACCTTCAGTCAGCACATTCTTTGTCGTCACCGTTGGCGAATTGATTTTTTGGCCATACGCAACCCATGTCACCCTTGGATTGTAGCAGTACTTATCATTTACCCTTGCCGACATTGTCCATATCTTCAGAGTACCCCGCAGGTCAATTACCCCTACCCTCTGAATTTGTTCACCTTGTCCCGCCTCTGGCACAACTTAGCCGCGGTCTTGTCATCCCCCTGACACTCGACCTTGTTACACGGTTGCGGCCACTGTTTCTCTCATATATCCTCCAACCAAGGGCAGTCTTGAGTCATCCCACTTCTTGACTTCGTCCATGTACCTCTGTCACTTCATCACCTCAGTAGATTCCACGGAGCACCTTTTTGCCTCTGGGAGTCGCGTCCCCCTTTTGTCGACATCAGCACACTTTTCCGGAAGGGCGACAGTATCTTGATTCTCATTTCCTATGTTAATGAGAGATCTCGGATGACACAGGGGGAAACACCATTGCTCCCTGCTGTCGTTGGCCCCCATAAAATTCGACGCCAACACTCCCTATGTTATGGTGGGTCTTACTTTGCGACTATTGCAGTTCTTTTTGTCATTTGCCGAAGACCTCTGAACTTGGTAGGGTCATCAATGCCCACATCATCGTCACTGCTTCTTACAAGTGATCATTTCATGTTATTCAGAGTATGTTCCGTTGCAGAATTTTCTTCTGCCTTGATCATTTACCACCCCTGAGGGCGCTGCAGTTGTCTACACCAACACTTCCGTCATCTTTTTTCAGAGTTACATCACACGAGCATGGGGCATGCCCGCCTCGTTTGTACACACTTGTATATTGTTTTTCTTCTCATTCACGTCTCTCAGAAGGTCGAGATACCGGTTCCTTTTTCCTCCAACGGATCGCTCCGAAGGGTCCCACTATTTCTTTCCCTTACAACAACATTCGCAGTAGAAGAAACATTGATGGATTTCGGCTATACGTATGCTCCTAACCTCATCCATCAGGGGGCATCTGTTATCACTAAAATTTCGTATGCACATGGCGACAAGAACTCCACATCATCAAAACAGCAATGAAGTCATTCATGGCACTGAATTAAGTTCACAGCATTCCAGAAGAGTCAAAAACTATACAAAGTAACCAAAAATTGAAGGGCGCTTTACAACAGTAGGGTGTGCGCGCGTATGCGCGGGACAAAAACGTGTTTCGTGCGCGTGCACGCGCCTGACGCATGACTGTCCACATAAAAATCCGTGCATCTGCTAATACGGTGCATTAATTGCTTAAGTCGGCCTCCCGACCTCCTGTGGACCGGCCCCCAAGACGATTTGACCCTCAGATCAGGGTCGGCTCTGCAAATTCGGTGAATTTATGGCTTAAGCGAACCCTAAACAGGCCCGTGTTTACACCGGAAGCTGGTTACGTGACCGACTGGAAATTGCTATAAATAGCTATGAGGACTCATTGTTTCAGTAGAGAATTAAAAGCAGAGTTACGCTGTCCAAATGTATCAGAGCCTGGCCTTTGATAACCAGTCCATCAGCTGTGTAATCTCAAGTTCTCTCATCACCCATTTCTGTTCTGTTCATTTTGTAAGGAAGGCATTCAGTTGAGGATTCCCGAAGGACCTTCCATTGGAGGGAAGAGGAGCCATTATCCCTTTCTTCAGCGTGTGTTATGGTTTTTTCTAATAGATCAATCCTTGAAACCATTGATAACTCCCTTGTCTCACATTTGAAGTTTTTGTTTATTGTTGTAGTGTTATTTTCTTTCCAGCTGTTAGATAGATTTTATTCTGTTTGGTTTTCTGTTTTCTATTAACCCTTTTTGCTCCACAGCATCCTGTTCTACCTTGCCGAGCCCAACAGGGCATGCTAGTGCTCCCATTTTTGCTCACCCGGCGACGATTCGAGCACAAACAGCCTCCATTAAGAGAAGTGGAGCGGAGAAACTGCAACCACGTTTCTTTGGACCTTACAGAGTCAGCAAGAGGACAGGGGCAATAGCTTATGAGCTAGATCTTCCACAGGGTAGTAAAATCCACAACGTTTTCCATGTCTCATGCCTTAAAAAATCCCTTGGTCAACACGTCAGGCCTATTGAGGCATTGTCTCCCATGGATGAGGAGGGAAAACTTGTTTTGATTCTAGAGGAGGTGTTAGAAGTCAAAGAGAAGAGGCTCTTAAACCAAAGCATCAAGGAGTATCTAATCAAGTGGAAGGATTTACCCATTGAGGATGCCACTTGGGAGCAAGAGCATGTGGTTAGAGAAGCAGGTTTGGAATTGCTTGAGGACAAGCAATTTCAAGCAGGGGAGACTGTAATGTCCCCCACCTCTTAGAGAGGTGATGAGGAGACTTAGTGGCTTGGGCACCCCCACTAGGTCATAGTTTCACACTAAGGGGGGAAAAGTCAAGAAGTTAAAAGTTATATTTTTAAGTTGACTTAAGAAAGGAAAAGGATAAAGGAGTAAAAGATAACTCAATAGAAAAATAGAACATTAACCCTGGAAGTTAACCTAACTCAACAAAGAATTAGAAGAAAAAGTATAAGTAAGAGGCTGGGGTGCACCTATTATTCATTCTAGTTTTGGATTAGCATTTTCTATTGCTCTTGAGATTTCAGTTTGGGGGTTTGCTGTACAAACCCTTATGAGCAACTCAGTGGTGAAATATCCACTCACCTTGTTCCGCAGCTTGGTCTCGGGGATGAAAGACTCCTCCACACCATTCTAGTCTCAGCCCATCTCCATCTAGTGCTTCAGAAGGGGCAGGACCATCAGTTTGAGTGCTTTTCTGGAGGGTTATCATCATTCTAAATTTGTCTGCAGATTGGGACATCTTGGAGCCATAGGGGACGTCCTGTAATTCAGTAAAACTCAGATCTAGGGAGATTTGCTTGAGATCTGAGTCCGAAACTTCTCCCATGGGATTCTCATAGCCCGATCTATATTCTTGGAGAGCTTCAGAGAATCTAGAGACCTCCTTCATCAGGGATTAACCAGCTAGGGTTTCAGTCATCCAGTGGGGCACCCCATTCAGTGGGAAATTCAGATCTACAGAGATTGAGAGGGATATTGGAGATTCCGGCACCTGGGTTTTTCTTACCATCGATCGATCTATATTCTTGGAGAGTTTCAGAGCATTTGGAGACCTCCTTCATCAGGGCCGAACCAGCTAGGGTTTCAGTCATCCAGTGGGGCACCCCATTTAGTGGGAAATTCAAATCTACAAAGATTAAGAGGGATCTTGGATATTCAGGCACCTGGGTTATTCTTACCATCACCCAATCTATCAATTGGCATATTTTTTAGGGTGATTGGACACTTTTGGCAGCAGGGCCGAGTTATTGAGGGTTTCAGCCTTCTATTGGAGCGTGGAATTCTTTAGCTGGAGAGTTTGGCATTCAGATCTGCTTGTATTGATCTTCATTTCTTATTCAGCCTTTGGAGGCATTATTTTGTATAGGCGGGAGCATTTTGTAGCAACTCATATCTATTGCTTGTACGACCATCTGAGGTTTATGCCAGATTGGCCATCTATTGTATTGATCTTACATTGCTCATAATAAAAAGGTCAGATCTTTGCTTGTGCTTCTACATATTGAATATATTGTGATCTCCATGTGTTGATGAATCTTGTATGCACTTAATAACTCAATAAATTAGTAGTAGTTAGTGATTCCAAGAAAGAATTTGTCTTGGGATCATTACATCTTTTCTGAATGGGGAACTTGAAGAAGAAGTCTACATTGAACAACCAGAAGGATTTCGGTTGTCATAGAATGCAGACTATATGTGAAAATTAAATAAGGCTTTGTATTGTCTAAAACAGGCTCCTAGAGCATGGTACCCTAGACTGGATAAATATCTACAGCAAGAAGGGTTCATAAAATGAATTGGAGACAACAACCTCTACATCAAGGTAAGTCAAGGTAATATTTTATTAATTGAAGTTTATGTTGATGATATTATTTTTGGTAGTGATGATGACAGGTTAAGACAGAAATTTGAAAAGGATATGTAGAATGAATTTGAAATGTCATTACTTGGAGAATTATCCTTCTTTCTAGGTCTTTAGATACGTCAAAGCAACCAAGGAATTTTTATTTCTCAAACCAATTATATCAGAGAAATGTTAAAGAGGTTCAGAATGGAAGATTGCAAGCCAATTATCACTCCCATGCAAACCAGTTGTAAGTTAAGCAAAGATGATGATTCAAAGTCTACAGATCAGAGGCAATACAGGTCAATGATTGGCAATCTACTATATGTGACAACATCCAAACTAGATGTAATGCAGGTATTTGGACATGTGGCACAATTTCAAGAAGCACCAAAGGAATCACATGTATTAGTAGTGAAGAGAATTTTCAGATATCTCAAAGGAACATAAGAGTTTGGATTATGGTATCCAAAAGGAAAGGATCTATCTCTTATTGCCTACACATATGCAGATTGGGCAGGTTGTATTGATGACCGACAAAGCACCAGTGGAGCAGCGTTCTACTTGGGTGAGTTTTTAGTATCATGGCTAAGAAAGAAACAATCATCATTATCTCTATCTACATCTGAGGCAGAGTATATTGCAGAGTAATGGACCCAATTTTGTTTGATGTAAAGATGACTCATTATGTTAAGGTCCTAACCCGCACATAGGTAGATCAATGTATTTGGATGTAATAAAGGTCAATATTAATAAGGCCTTTCAATAAAATAGAATAAGGCGGATGTAAGAAGACCTAATAGAAGCTTCTGCTTCTAGAAGGATCTTCCTCTAGATGCTTCTCTTAATAGACATATTTAGTATAAATAAGAGGTGAGGGTATGAGAACCCTAGCTTGGAGATTATTGTAACAGAGCGTTGCTTGACTGGAGGTTTCCCCCTCGAAGAGGCCTATGAACATTTATTTCTGAATCAAAGTGCTTTTCTATTTCTATTTCGAGTATCATTTTTGTGTATTGTGAAGATTATGCTGGATATTTTACTGTTATTCTGCCATTTCTAGCATTTTATTTCTGTTCTGTATATTTTATATATCTGGTATCTTACAAATTATTTTCTTGTCATGGTTGATAATAGGTAGAAATGGATGAACTCCAAATTGGTCCCCCTATGGTGAAATCCCTCATGGGAATATGCTTTGTGGCTTGAGTTATCCTAGAAGTATGGTTAGAGAACCCACCCTTATTTGTAGAATAATGAGATAAAGGTCAGTGAATTTGTCAGTCAAACTATCCTATATGGATAGTGATTGTCATTCCATTTCTGGTGGTATGTGGAACGTCACATAACTCCTCACGGTTTGAGAGTTATGGCCTTACTAAGTTGGAGGACCCTCATATGTCATCTAGAAGCCCCAAAAGGTCAAAGTTGTCAAAGTGGTTTAAGATATTTTAGAAGGAAAATAATAAATTGAAGTGATCATTGTACTATAATTCAAAGTGAATACAAAATAAATTATTTAAATAATAAATTTAATGGAGAAATTAGAAGTGGGTTAACCCTAAAATAAGGAAAGTCGGAAAAGGGACATAGAAGATGTTTTTAAGGAAGCTACTTGGAGAGTATAAATAAAAGGCAAGGCTCTCTCATTTTAGATCCATCTTGAGAATATTGAATATCTATAGGTTTCTGAGGTAACCAAAGGATATATAAGCCAAATTTTAGAAGGAAGGGGAAGAAAATAAGGTTGGAATTCAAGGGAGGATAAATTCTTTTGATGATGCTTTCTAAGGTATGTTATTTACAGGTCATCTCACCATTTTCGTAATAAAAATTTTTATAGAATGATTCAGACTGTGAAATTGTTATTCCATTGAGGAAACATATCCAAGTATCTGTGGTAATAAATTTGTCTTTTGGGTCATTGTATTTTTCAAGTTACACTCTGTGGAAAATAGGGTTTGTGGGTAGTCCTGAAACTAGTCTAAAACACATGTTTCGGGTAAAAACGTCATAACATATTCATAACAGATCCAAATTCAGTAAGACAAAATGTGTTGGTTAGAGTAAAATCTTTAGTATGTTGTGTAATAGTTTCATATCTATTCAACAAATATTCTGTGTGGGGCACGCTCTACAAGGTCTCTCTCTTGAATACGCCGAAATTCAGCAAGGTATGCCATTTTTTCTATAACTCCTTTTCTGAGAGGTTCTAGGTAGTGAAACCTACAATAATTGCATAAAACACACTAAATCAATTTCTTTTTATCAGTTTCATATCTTTATTCATTACAGGTACAAAGTTATGATTATTTCAAGTTAGGGTTGTTGACTAATCCAAAACTAGTCATGTGACACTAAAGAAAAGTTTGGTGAAAATGATAGTCTCTTTTTGTTAAAGTTAAGGAAGGTTTGCAAGTATGTGATTATATACACCAAGTCTATTACAGAGTTACAAATAATGTTTGGATGATGAAATTGATGAGGGAGTTCGGTTAAGGTATATGTTGTGTACATGGTTGAGACAAGTAGTTGATGAGTTGGCACATACATGAGGTGTATAGTCGATGATGTTGCTACATATTGATGAGTCATAGTTGATGAGTAGTTGAAACATGATTGGTACATACTTGGTGTATGGTTGGTTGCACTTGTTTATGGTACAGGTTGATTACAGGTTGTTTGGTACAGGTTGGTGCATGGTTGATGCACTTGTTTATGGTACAGGTTAATTACAGGTTGAGGTACAGGTTGATCAATGTTTGATGCATGGTTCAACTTTATTGGTATAGGTTTACAATGATATATCTCACAGTGATAGTGTGAAAGTGTTTCCATCATTATACTTCTACTTTAGGGTGGCTAGATGGAGCAAGGACAGGTGGTTGTAGCCAGAGAACATAGGGGATTGTAGCCTCCTTCTGGTTGTGGCCAGAGAATTGGGGAGTTGGATATTCTCTCAGGTTGTAGCCTGAGAAACTAAGGGGTTGGAGCCTCCTTCTAGTTGCAGTTGGAAAACAAAGAAATTTGGTGCTTCTAATGAATGTAAGTCTTCAAGACATACAAGAAAAAGCATTATGTGGTTTTCTCTCGCTTTGGGTTTAAATGTAAAAAACTAGTGTACTGTGTATGTGTATGATTGTTCATTTGTTCATTGTTCATTATTGGATGATAATTCTACATTGATATAACACTTGGATTATTTGGTTTAAAAAGGACTATTATTTCTCTATTATTGATTCACCCACCCTCTCAGTAATCCAACACCACCCTGAAATCCTTTTGGATGGAGGTTCTTCAAGAGTTCTTTCTAACACTTCAACAGTTTATAGGGGCTCATTACTTGCCCCTTCATGAGGTTCCTCCCTCTGATCATCTAACTCTTCATTTTCAGAAGAGGGTGAAGCTGGTTGAACTACTTCTGATTCATGTTGAAGCTCTCTAGATTTCTTAAATGCGTCTTCCTCATGGAAATTCACATCTTTTCTTACCTCTATTTGTCTCTCACCTAGTACATAAATCTTGTAAGCCTTGGAGCTTTTACTGTACCCCACAAAAACCCCTTTCTTTCCTGAGGGTTCCATATTTGTCATATTTTCCTTAGGGACATGAATATACACAGGACACCCAAATATCCTTATATTCCCTACTTCAGGTTTGATCCCTAAGAAGACCTCTTCAGGAATCTTGTCCTTCAAGATAGCATGTGGAAACCTATTCTGAATATACACAGAAGTGGAGGTCAAACATCATCATGGTCAAACATCATTGCTTTCGCTACCTCACAAATTGTCTTGTTTTTCCTCTTAGAAACTCCATTTTGTTGAGGATTATATGGCACAATCAACTGTCTCTTGATTATTTCTGACTTGCAAAAATCCTCAAAATGGAGAGATTCTAACTCTCCTCCATTGTCTATTCTAAGCATTATGATTTGTTTCCCTATCTGCTTTTCAATAAAGGCTTTATATTCTTTGAATTTATCAAATGTGTCACTTTTATCTTTAAGGAAATATATCCAACATTTTCTTGAGTAATCATTAATAAGAATAACATAATACAAACAACCACTGAGTGAGGGAAATGACATGGGACCACATACATCAAAATGAACCAGATCTAAGATGCCCTGAGCTCTGTTGTCACTACTAGGAAATGATTTCTTTATATTTTTACCTAGCATGCATCCCTTACAAATTTCATTTTTACTAAGAGAAATAGAAGGAAAATCACATACCATATTATGTAGATCTGGAAGAGCTTTGTAATGAATATTTACAGGCATTGTGTGCCACAACTCGTTGGAGCTAGTCGCATCATGAGCCAATGCCTGAAATGACTATCCTGACACAATGTACAGTCCTCCGCTGTGAGTTCCAATGGGTTATGTTGTACTTAAGTGGCTACCTTTATCCCATAGTAGTTTCTTCTTGTCCTTAAAGATCACCCAATATCCCTTGGCCTCAAGGGTTGCAAATGATAGTAGATTTTTCTTGAGCCCTGGAACATATAATACTTCATCAATATGAAGTCTAACCCCATATTCCAATCTAAAGAAGATGTATCCTACTACCTCTATCTTGTAACATTTGTTATCCCCAAGCTCAACCTTCTCTACAAAAAAAAAAATCTCGAAATATGAAAGGATCTCCTTGTACCCTGTCATGTGCTTTGATGCACCACTATCTACTAACCAAGTTTTCGCCCCCCCGAAATCCGAGTTGTATAAGGAAGAAACCAAGTAAAATTATTTTCTATTTTCTCTCTCATTAGAAGGACTTTTCTGTATTATTTTGGATTCATCATCCTCAATAGTTGAGGCATGATTTTCCCTTTTCTTGGACATTTATTTCTAAACCAACAATCTTTAGCAAAATGACCCAACTTATTACAGCTAAAGCATTTAATCTTAGATCTATCAATATTATTTCCCTTGAATGTACCTTTGGTGTTTGGCTTCCTTCTGAGAGCCTTTATGTAAAGTGCCTTTCTTTTTTCCCTTGAATCTTAATGCTAAATCTGAGTGCTCTTCTTTCGTTGGCTTTCTCCTTGTAGCTATGTGAATCTCCTCCTCGAGGCAATCATGCCATAACCTCTCAAACGTGGGCTGAATCTGTCTCCCACTTACACTAGATAATAAGGTCTCCCATGAAGAAGGAAGATCATAAAAAATGGCCTGCACTAAATCATCATCGTCCACTGTCACCCCTATGACCAAAAGATGATCTTTGATCTGGGCTATCTTGGAACAGAAAGATGCCAGTGATTCACCTTTCTCCATCTTCAAATAATTAAGCTTGTGCTTAAGTTTCCTCTTCTGACTTGGAGCCTCTTTCTCATACAGATTCACCAAGGTATCCATACAGTCCTTGGAAGTCATTAACAAAGTCATTGCAGGCATTATATTGTCTTTGACTGAGTCAAAGATGATTCACTTGGCCTTTGATTGAATCTTCCTGAAGGCCACTCTTCCTGGATTATCCGTGGGTTCCTCCACCACTGTGGTCACATACTACTCAACATCATGCTCTTGCAAGATATTTTTTATCCGGAGCTTCCACACATTAAATTTGGTATCTCCTTTGATCCTACCCTCATCCCTAACCAAAATGGAGGATGCCATGGACCTCACAATGGAAACTTAATCAAGCTAGCTTGGATCTGTGTGTACATGTTGCTGCACTTCAACACGTTTAAAACACTGTAAGCTCTGATACCATGTTAAATTATGATCTTGATTTCTTATGTAGATTAATTCATCCACTTTTCCTTCTTCATTCAACTTCTTTTTAAATACCCATTTGTTGCCAATGGGATTTCTTCCAATCGGAAACTCCACTAGATCCCAAGCCTCATTCTTATCGAAATATGTCATTTCTTCCTCCATCAACATTTTACAGATATTTCCATCCTCTGAATCCACTACCTCCTTGATATTTCTAGGATCATCATCAGTAATAGACAAAGAAAAATTTGAACAAAAATCAGATGGAGTAAACATTTCCGGTAGCCTTCTTTATCAAACCGATCTCTTCAATACTGGACTATGAGGATATTTTTATTCTTATTCTTGTTCTTTTGTAGAGTCTGACTCATCATCATTTAAATCAAACTATATTTTCTCTGGTTCTTCCTTACTTGGTAGGACTTCCTTTTTAACAACATCCTTCATTTCTCTAAATACCACATCTCAGTTATACTCTACCTTCTTAGTTTCTGAGTTCCAAAGATTATAACCATTGACACCATCTTTATATCCAATAAATATACACTTTTCAGCCTTCTTATATAGCTTACTCCTATTTTCCTTTGGAACATGAACATATGCATCACAACCAATACCTTGAGATGTGTGAGAGAAGGTTCCTTACCAGTCCATACCTCTTGTGGAGTCTTTTCATCCAACGCTAATGAGGGTGATCTATTGACCAGGTAACATGCAGTACCCACTGCCTCTACCCATAATTCTTGCCCTCACCCAACACCATTGAGCATGCACCTTTATTTTTCCATCAACATCTTGTTCATCCTTTCCACCACTCCATTATGTTGAGGTGTATATGGAGTATTCTTCTACCTTGCTATACTGCACTTCTTACAGAATTCTTCAAATTCATTCCCGCGGAACTCTCTGCCATTATCGGTCCTTGAAACCTTAATTATTTTATTTGTTTGATACTCAACAAGATCCTTAAACTCTTTAAACATGTCAAAGACTTAGGATTTCTTCCTAAGGAAATATATCCAAGTATTCCTCAAGAATTCATCTATAAATGAGACATAGTACACAGATTTTCCTAGTGATGGGAGTGACATGGGTCCAAAAACATCACTGTGAACTAGTTATAAAATTCCTCCATGTCTCCCCTCATGTCCGATGGACCGAAAACCATTCTAGTGAAGCTATTTCACAGGTACATATGGGAGCTAATGGGGTAAATACAGAGTACGCTTGGATTTTGAAAGCTCCGGCATAGACAGAGAGCTAAGTCTCAGTCACAGGTCAACGCATATTAGTTCTAGAAACACTTCAGCAAGCTCTGCTCATGTAGTTGGTTATCTCCAGTGGCCTCCAACAGTTCGTAAACATGTTGTCATTCAACACAGAGCTATGCTTTGTGACTCTGAGGCCTATTTTCATCCACTCAGTTCCTCCAGCACATGCGTAAGTTCTTTCGCAGAGACAATAGTAGTTTTATTTGATTAACTCAAGCATTTTCCTAGATTAGATGCAAGAGTGGTTTTTTGTGTGTGATAAGAAACACTCTTGTTGATTAAATCTAGTGTCTTAGTGAAGTTAATTATTTGATTTATGAATAGTTCCCTAAAATGAGGTCTCAGTCCCCTAAGGACGAGATCCTTTTCCACTCTTTTAAATAGTTAGTTTTTGGATATTGTAAAGGTCTGATTTTTTTTTAGGAAAGAATAGAAATACAACAGACTGGTTGGACCCGTTTTATGGATGGATTAAATCTCTCTACCCGGTGAACGTATTGTTGATGACAACGTTTCGTTCAACTCTTCATGTTTTTTTTATTCTTATCTTGAATACAATTTTTTATTTGTGCATCATACATTTCATTTCCTTTCATCTATCGTATGACTTTTTTTACTGATATGCAACCTATCAAACAATTAATGCTTTGGTGAATATTGTTTTCTGAAACCTTTGGGATTTATTGTGTTTTTATACATGTTTGATGTCTTGAAATGATATTTTAAGTATTGAACTTCTTACAACATATTATTCATTGAGTAGTTTTATGTTTTTCTCTATTTTCTATTATTTCACTGGTATATCATTATTGTTCCATAAGCTAAGGAGGGCCCTCATCCATAGCATTCTACCAACCCAACCTTGCCTTTGTATTGATATCATAACCCTCTAACCAACCAACAAAAAGTTAAAAGAAGCAATCGTTCTAAACTAATAGGAGGCCTAGATTTTCCCTTTAGCAATCAGGTGCAGACCTTAGGACCAACACCTATGAGGTCTCTTCCTTTCCTTGCAAGTTCCTTTGGGAGTATCTATCCTTTATTCTTTCTAAAATATTTATTTAATCCACCTGTTTATTAAGGTTGGTTATCATTGATGCCAACCCTTAAAGAAAGCCCAGTAGCACAAAGGTTTGGGTAATCGACCCAAGTTTGTTTGATGTAAATATGACTCTTTATTATCTTGTCATGGTTGATAATAAGTAGAAATGGATGAAATCCAAAGTGATCCCCTTATGGTGAAATCCCTCACGGGAAGATGCTTTGCAGATTGAGTTATCCTAGAAATATGGTTAGAGAACCCATGCTTATTTTTGGACTAATGAGATGAAGGCCAATGAATTTGTCAGTAAACTATATTATATGGATAGTTCTTTTCATTCCATTTTTGGTGGTATGTGGAACGTCACATAACGCCTCGTGGTTTGAGATTTATGGCCTTACGAAGTTGGAGGACCCTCATATGTCATCTAGAAGCCCCAAAAGGTCAAAGTAGTCAAAGTGGTTTAAGAGATTGTAGAAGGTATGTAATAAAGTGAAGTGATGAGTGTACTATAATTAAAAGTGAATACAAAATAAATTATTTAAATAATAAATTTAGTGGAGAAATTAGAAGTGGGTTAACCCTAAAATAAGGAAAGTGGGCAAAGTCACCTAGAAGATGTTTTTAAGGAAGCTACTTGAAGAGTATAAATTAGAGGCAAGGCTCTCTCATTTTAGATCACACTTGAGAATATTGAATATCTATAGGTGTATGAGGTAACCAAAGTATATCTAAGATGAATTTCATAAGGAAGGTGAATAAAAGAAAGCCATAATTCAAGGGAGGATAAATTCTTTTGATGGTGCTTTTTAAGGTATGTTATTTATAGGTCATTTCACCATTTTCGCAATAACGTTTTTTTCTAGAATGCTTCAGACTGTGAAATTTGTATTCCATTGAGGAACCATATCCAAGTATCCGTGGTAAAAAATTCATCTTATGGGTCGTTTCATTTTTGAATTTAAACTCCATGGAAAATAGGGTTGGTGGCTAGTCCTGAAACTAGTCTAAAACAGATGTTTCGGGTAAAAACGTCATAAGTTCATAAAAGATCCAACTTCAGTAAGAAAAAATGTGTTTGTTATATTAATTTATTTAGTATGTTTTATAACATTTTCATATCGATTAAACAAATATTCCGTGCGGGGCACGCTCTGCAAGGTCTCTCTCTAGAATAATCCATAATTCAACAAGGTATGCCATTTTTCTATAACTCATTTTTTGAGAGGTTCCAAGTAGTGACACCTGGAGTAATTGAATAAAACACACTAAATAACATTGTGTATAATTTTCATATCTTTATTCATTAGAGGTACAAAGTTGCGATTATTTCAAGTTGGGGTTGTTGACTAATCCAAAACTAGTCATGTGAGACTAAAGAAAAGTTTGATGAAAATGATAGTCTCTTGTTGTTAAAGTTCATAAAGGTTTGCAGGTATGTGATCATATACACTAGGTCTAGTATAGAGTTACAAATCATATTTTGATGATGAAATTAATGAAGGATTTTGGTTAAGGTACATGTTCTGTACATGGTTGAGACAAGTAGTTGATTTGTTGGCACATACATGAGTTGTATAGTTGATGATGTTGGTACATATTGATGATTCATAGTCGATGAGTAGTTGAAACATGATTGGTACATACTTGGTACATGGTTGGTTGCACTTTTTTATGGTACAGGTTGATTTCAAGTTGTTTGGTATAGGTTGGTGCATGGTCGATGCACTTGTTTATGGTACAGATCAATTACAGGTTGAGGTACAGATTGATTCATGGTTCAGGTTTATTGGTACAATTTTACAGTGGTATACGTCTAAGTGATAGTGTGACAGTGGTTCCATCATTCTACTTCTACTTCAGGGCGGTTGGACGAGGCAAGGATAGGTCATTGTAGTCGGAGAACATAGGGGGTTGTAGCCTCCTTTTTTTTGTTTCCATAGAATTGGGGAGTTTGAGCTTCCCTCAAGTTGTATCCTGAAAATTAGGGGGTTGGAGCCTCCTTCTAGAATCAGCTCTACATTGATGTAACACTTGGATTATTTGGTTTAAAAAGGATTATTACTGCTCTATTACGAATTCACCCCCCCTCTCAGTAATCCAACAATTGTTATCAGAGAAGGTTCCTTCAGAAATTAGTTTAACCACTGAAAGCTAGATCATGGAGAGCAACAACTTGTATAAAAATGGAATACCATAGTTTGATGGAAAAAGTGTTCTTTTTGGAGCATAAGGATGAAGAGATATATACATGCACAGGGATTTGAAATTTGGTAATCAATTGTAGATGGATACACAGAACCAATAATTCCACCAACAAATGACAAAGCCATGAAACTCGGTCGGAATAATTCCAAATTCACAAATGAACTTCTGAATCGTCTCAGTGAAACGATATTCACCAAATTTTCACATTGTAAATCAGCTAAAGAGATTTGGGACAAGCTTCAAAATATTTATGAAGGAGATTCAAAAGTCAAAGAAGCAAAGATTTAAACTGACATGGGTCAATTCGAACAACTAAGGATGAAGGAAGATGAGAATATTTCATCCTAGTTATTACAAGTCAATGAAAGAGTGAATGCAATCATAGGATTGGGAGAAGAAATTGAAGAATCTATAATTGTTCAAAATGTACTAGGATCTCTTCCTATGAGATTTGACCCTAAGATATCAGCACTAGAAGAAAGATCAGATCTAAACTCAATAAGCATAGACGAACTACATGGAATCTTCACAACATATGAAATGAGAACTGAACAAGAAAATCCATATGTAAAAGTATCATCCTTCAAAGCGTCCAAAAGATCAAAGAAAAAGGAAAAGAAACAAGAAGAACATAGAAGCAATAGTGACATCTCGGAAGATGATGAAAAGGTGGCCAACTTCATCAAAAGAGTAAACAACGGAACCGATGATAGGTATAGAGGTAAGATTCCTTTAATTTGTTTTAATTGTGATGGTATTGGTCATTTTGCTAACAAATGTCCTCATAAGAAAAAGAGAAATGATGAAGGTTAATCAAAATGAAAACAAACATATAAATGCAAAAGAACTACAAAGAAAGTTTTCAAGAAAATATTATGCACCAAAGAAGACATCTCATCATCAGAGATGAAGTCAGTAACAGTGAGACAGGAAGAGTTCTATTCATGGCAGTAGAAGACTCTGATAAAGAAGACTCTGAAGAAGAATATGAAGAAGTCGAAGAAGAATATGAATAATTCGAAGAAGAAATTGAAGAGGCATAAGTTGACTACCGAGAAGAATTGATGTGTTCCATAGAAGTTATCAGAAGAGAAAAGAAGAAAAACAAGAAACTACAAGTGAAACTAGACAAGAAAGAATGCACTCAAGAACTAGAGGAAATGATCACAAATTTGAAGGTTCAAATAGAAGAAGCTAAAAGAATTGAAGAAGCACTCAAAGAATATCTAGAAGAAAAGGACAAGATCATTGGAAATTTGGAAGCAGAGATTGTCACATTAAGAAAGGATATTCAAAACAAAAATATGCAGAATAGCTCAAAAGTTTTGGATGACATTATCAGCAGTCAAAAATATCATCTTGACAAGTCTGGACTTGGATACAATCGGAGAGAAAAGGGATCAAGCTCCAAAACAACAGAGAAAGAAATATATCCAAAAATATTTGCATAAACAATCAAAGGGGATAGGAATATATACAAGGAAGATTACAAGGACACTCCTCCACTGAGAAGATTCATATTTCAGAATAAACAATAAATAGATAGGCCTCAAGAAGAAGAAGGATTCATAAGAGCACCTCCTTTCAGAAGATCTTCAAATCCCAGGTATCAAACTATATTTTTTGGTTTATGTTATGCATGTAATAATTTTGGACATAAATCTGTGAATTGCAGAGCTAACAACATGAACATAAAAAACTTTAAAAGTCATACACGAAAGGGTTATCCAAGAAGGCCTAGTGAAACACAGAGAAGAAGTTACAACAGGTTTGAATCTTTGAGCACTAAAGTGGAATGTTACAAATGTAACAACTTTGGACACATGGCCAAAGATTGCAGAATATCAGTCCCTCCTCGAGAACCGTAACATAATAAAAACAGTCATAGACAGGAACCTCAGAAAAGGACATGTATAAGAAAGCAGAATCAGTATAGAAATGAATAATGCACACTCACTCTACAAGATGGGAAGAAGAAACGTGGTTGGTAAGTTGACAGTGGTTGTTCAAAACACATGATAGATGATAGAGACATGTTTCTTACATTAAGAAAGGAAATAAATGGATCAGTCTCTAGAAAATGTGAAGCACTTCAGAGTTTTTGGAAGCAAATGCTACATCAAAAGAGAAGATGGCAGAATGGGAAAGTTTGACTCTAGTGTGGACAAATGAGTACTTGTTGGTTACTCAAGTACAAGGAAAGCATACAAGTGTTACAATCTGATATTGAACAAATTTGTGGAAAGCATCAACGTAACAATTAATGAAACAGGAAGACCAGAATCAAAGGAAGAAGAAAATCAATCAATGAAACAACCTTTTGAAAAGGAAGTAGAAGATGAAAAAGATGTAGAAGAGGAAGATGAAGAGAATTCGACAGAGGAAAAACAGAAATTTAAACAAGTGTCTCCAAAGACACCTAGAAGACGAGTACAGAAGAATCATCCTTTAGATAAGATTATCGGAAACAAAGATGCAGGAGTTGAGACTAGAAGAAAAATCCATTCACCAGAACAAACACACCTAGCACTCTTATCTACAATTGAACCAAACTGTTTTGAAGAAGAAAACAAGGATGAATTTTGGAATAAGGCCCTGGATGACGAATTGGATCAAATAGAGAAAAGTGACACTTGGGAATTGGTTCCAAGACCAAAGAATAAGAATGTGATCAACACAAAATGGGTTTTGAGGAATAAATTGAATGAATATGGATAGGCTATAAGGAACAAAGCTAGATTGGTATGTAAAGAATATGCATAGATTGAAGGAATCGAATTTGAAGAGACATTTGCCCCAGTTTCCAGAATGGAAGCAATCCATTTGATTTTAGCTTATGCATGCTCCAAAAATATTAAACTATATCAGATGGACGTAACACCATCTTTTTTGAATGGGGAACTTGAAGAAGAAGTCTACATTGAACAACCAGAAGGATTTAAGTTGTCAGAGAATGTAGACTATATGTGAAAATTAAATAAGGCTTTGTATGGTCTAAAATAGGCTCCTAGAGCATGGTACCCTAGACTGGATAAATATCTACAGTAGGAAGGGTTCAGAAAATGAATTGTAGACAACAACCTCTACATCAAGGTAAGTCAAGGTAATATTTTATTAATTGAAGTTTATGTTGATGATATTATTTTTGGTAGTGATGATGATAGATTAAGCCAGAAATTTGAAAAGGATATGCAGAATGAATTTGAAATGTCATTACTTGGAGAATTATCCTTCTTTCTGGGTCTTCAGATACGTCAAAGCAACCAAGGAATTTTTATTTCTCAAACCAAGTATATCAGAGAAATGTTAAAGAGGTTTGGAATGGAAGATTGCAAGCCAGTTATCACTCCCATGCAAACCAGTTGTAAGTTAAGAAAAGATGATGATTCAAAGTCTACAGATCAGAGGCAATACAGGTCAATGATTGGAAATCTACTATATGTGACAACATCCAAACTAGATGTAATGCAGGTAGCTGGACATGTGGCCCAATTTCACGCAGCACCAAAGGAATCACATGTATTAGTAGTGAAGAGAATTTTTAGATATCTCAAAGGAAAAGAAGAGTTTGGATTATGGTATCCAAAAGGAAAGGATATATCTCTTATTGACTACACAGATGCAGATTGGGAAGGTTGTATTGATGACCAACGAAGCACCAGTGGAGCAACGTTCTACTTGGGTGATTTTTTAGTAGCATGGCTAAGAAAGAAATGGTCATCATTATCTCTATCTACATCTGAGGCAGAGTATATTGCAGAGTAATGGACCCAATTTTCTTTGATGTAAAGATGACTCATTATTTTTTTGTCATGGTTGATAATAAGTAGAAATGGATGAACTCCAAATTGGTCCCCTTATGGTGAAATCCCTCATGGGAATATGCTTTGTGGATTGAGTTATCCTAGAAGTATGGTTAGAGAACCCACCCTTATTTGTAGAATAATGAGATAAAGGTCAGTGAATTTGTCAGTCAAACTATCCTATATGGATAGTGATTGTCAATCCATTTCTGGTGGTATGTGGAATGTCACATAACTCCTCACAGTTTGAGAGTTATGGCCTTACGAAGTTGGAGGACCCTCATATGTCATCTAGAAGCCCCAAAAGGTCAAAGTTGTCAAAGTGGTTTAAGATATTTTAGAAGGAAAATAATAAAGTGAAGTGATGATTGTACTATAATTCAAAGTGAATACAAAATAAATTATTTAAATAATAAATTTAATGGAGAAATTAGAAGTGGGTTAACCCTAAAATAAGGAAAGTCGGAAAAGGGACCTAGAAGATGTTTTTAAGGAAGCTACTTGGAGAGTATAAATAAAAGGCAAGGCTCTCTCATTTTAGATCCAGCTTGAGAATATTGAATATATATAGGTGTCTGAGGTAACCAAATATATATAAGCCAAATTTTAGAAGGAAGGGGAAGAAAAGAAGGTTGGAATTCAAGGGAGGATAAATTCTTTTGATGATGCTTTCTAAGGTATGTTATTTACAGGTCATCTCACCATTTTCGTAATAAAAATTTGTATAGAATGATTCAGACTGTGAAATTGTTATTACATTGAGGAAACATATCCAAGTATATGTGGTAATAAATTCGTCTTTTGGGTCGTTGTATTTTTCAAGTTACACTTTGTGGAAAATAGGGTTTGTGGCTAGTCCTGAAACTAGTCTAAAACACATGTTTCGGGTAAAAACATCATAACATATTCATAACAGATCCAAATTCAGTAAGACAAAATGTGTTGGTTATAGTACAAACTTTAGTATGTTGTGTAATAGTTTCATATCTATTCAAAAAATATTTTGTGTGGGGCACGCTCTACAAGGTCTCTCTCTTGAATACGCCGAAATTCAGCAAGGTATGCCATTTTTGCTATAACTCCTTTTCTGAGAGGTTCCAGGTAGTGAAACCTACAGTAATTGCATAAAACACACTAAATCATTTTTTTTTATCAGTTTCATATCTTTATTCATTACAGGTACAAAGTTATGATTATTTCAAGTTAGGGTTGTTGACTAATCCAAAACTAGTCATGTGAGACTAAAGAAAAGTTTGGTGAAAATGATAGTCTCTTTTTGTTAAAGTTAAGGAAGGTTTGAAAGTATGTGATTATATACACCAAGTCTATTACAGAGTTACAAATAATGTTTGATTAATGAAATTGATGAGGGATTTTGGTTAAGGTACATGTTGTGTACATGGTTGAGACAAGTAGTTGATGAGTTGGCACATACATGAGGTGTATAGCCGATGATGTTGGTACATATTGATGAGTCATAGTTGATGAGTAGTCGAAACATGATTGGTACATACTTGGTGTTAGAGGTCCTATAATTATAGGCGAGTCGATTCTTCGACTGTTGATTTGGCATCTCTCCCGGTGACGAAGTATGACTCAGGTGATTATGTTTCCTCCCTCCATTCTTGTCGCTCATTTCCCCATCACTTTGCTGCATCCTTCATCCACTGCATCCTCTCCCCCTTGTCCTTTGCCAGCCTCCATTATCCCGCCTTCCATCTCTGCATAAATGGACTTAGGATGAACAAAAGAATTAGCAGTAAGGTTAGTCTAGGTTAAAATTGATTAATAAATGACTATTTAATAATTAATTAATCATTAATTAAATATTGATTAATTAATTGTTAATTAAGTTTAATGCCTAGGTTAGCAACTAAGTTAGAAGTTAGGGTTAGTTTTAAATTAAAATAAAACAATTAAATAAATTAAAAATGGCAAAAAGAAATAAAAAATATAAATAATCACAAAATATTAAAAAACATTTTAAAACATTAAAAAATACAAAAAGCAATAAAATATATTAAAAATAAAAATGAATATAATAAAAATTATATTAAATATAATATTAAAAATAAAAAAGAAATAAAACAAACCAAAAACAAATATAATATATAATATAAAAACATTTAAAAAACATGAAAAATAAAACATGGAACATAAAACATAAAAATTAAAAAATAAACTAACTATCCTAAGTCTAAAACCTACCTTACCCCCCACGTACCCCCTCACACACCTCCTCCTACCCCACGTCCCATCCCCCTACGTACTATCCCACGGCCCCATGCCATTACTCCTACCCCACCTACCTCCACTACCCATTTCCCACGTCACCATCCACTATCCCACTTACACTCCCACCCACCATAACTCCCGACACACTTCCATATACCCCGCCCCCCATTGACCATGCCCCAAAAATAATCAACGACGCATGTTAATTCCGGAGGCCCCCCCACCTTCCGGAATTTAACGAAGGGGGGGGGGGTCCGGAATTTTAATTAAAAACCTTGCTAATCTGAACGGCTTAGAATCGAGCCCCAATATCAACGACCCAGGTTCAATTCCGGACCCCCCTGGGTGTTCTACGTTTAACTAGGGGGGGGGGG
>ML777551.1:1456529-1524706 GCA_009831015.1 Picea engelmannii
GGGGGGGGGGGGGTCCGGAATATTTTTCCCGCCAAAAAACCATTTTCCCTCATTTTTACCATTTTTTCTTATTTCACCATGTCATCTTCTAGATCGATTTTTGGGCAAACGGGGATGAATTTTAAAAATCCGAGAGAGGTTTGTTCTCATCACAGGATGAGGAACAAAAACCTCTTTCCTTTTTGGCAATAGAGTTAAGAGAAAAGAGATTCGAAGACATCTTCGAGGCCTATTTTTCCATATTTTAAATTTTCCGTTTCAGTCCCGATTTTGCAAGAGCTGTCACAGCCAGCTGGGGACGAATTTTGTGAAAACGAAAGAGGTTTTTGTCCATAACATGACCATCTACAATAAAATATTTCAATTTTATCCCAGGTGTCATCAGTGAAGAGAGAATCACGTCTGATCGGACCCCTGTTTCGCAGAAAAACAGTCCATTTTTTAGGGCAGAAAACTCCGAATTTTCTGAGAGTGGTGGCTATTTTTGGCCGAGGCGGTTTAACCGACTCTTGTAAATTAAGGAGGAGATATATCTTATTTGTTGGGATGATTTTAATTTAAAAGTGTTGGATCTTCACGCCCCTATGGCTATCAAGCTGTAACATTTTTGAATAGATCTGCCATTAATAAATAAGAGGCACTTTAAAGGATTCCTGCGCATGTTTACTGGTGATGTGATTTCTCAGTAAATGTTTTCTTGTTCTATAATCATCTTGTTTTTCTGAAGCTAATATTTACGAATAGCGTTATGTTACAGGATTTATCCCTGATACCCTGTTTCGGATTCTAAATATTTCAATGTTCATCTTCTAAATATCTTCAATTAAGAGATTCTTAAGTGCTTGTTAGTTGGAGTTATTTTCCTTATCTTTTATTTTGATCATCATTTTAAATATTAAAGATCCAGTGAGTGTGTTATCTCGCCCTGTGAAGGATTTCTTTGGCATTTCTGGTTGTCTCTCAGATTTGATTAAATACAGACCCCATAGCCCAATGGATGTGTAAACTGTCTCAACCAATTTATAAACTCTTTTTAATACAAAACCCACATGTTCCTTTTACCTAGCCTAATATCTGAAGTTGAGAAACAAAGCTATATCAGACAGAGAGATCCCTCTCTGAGTCTTGGAGGGCTAGATCCAAGACTCGAAGCGGTTTTGATGTTGCCTCTATGATTGCCTTTCAGCCTTGGGCAAATTATAGAGTGCTAACACTTGGTACATGGTTGGTTGCACTTGTTTATGGTACAAGTTGATTACAGGTTGTTTGGTATAGGTTGGTGCATGGTTGATGCACTTGTTTATGGTACAGGTTAATTACAGGTTGAGGTACAGGTTGATGGATGTTTGATGCATGGTTCAACTTTATTGGTACAGGTTTACAATGATATATCTCACAGTGATAGTGTGAAAGTGTTTCCATCATTCTACTTCTACTTTAGGGTGGTTGGATGGGGCAACAACAAGTGGTTGTAGCCAGAGAACATAGGGGATTGTAGCCTCCTTCTGGTTGTGCCCAGAGAATTGGGTAGTTGGATATTCTCTCAGGTTGTAGCCTAAGAAACTAGGGGGTTGGAGCCCCCTTCTAGTTGCAGCTGGAAAACAAAGAAAGTTGGTGCTTCTAATGAATGTAAGTCTTCAAGACATACAAGAAAAAGCATTATGTGGTTTTCTCTCGCTTTGGGTTTAAATGTAAAACGCTAGTGTATTGTGTATGTGTATGATTGCTCATTTGTTCATTGCTCATTATTGGATGATAATTCTACATTGATATAACACTTGGATTATTTGGTTTAAAAAAGATTATTATTTCTCTATTACTGATTCACCCACCCTCTCAGTAATCCAATACCACCCTGAATTCCTTTTGGATGGAGGTTCTTCAAGAGTTATTTCTAACACTTCAACAGGTTATAGGGGCTCATTACTTGTCCCTTCATGAGGTTCCTCCCTCTGATCATCTGACTCTTCATTTTCAGAAGAGGGTGAAGCTGGTTGAACTACTTTTGATTCATGTTGAAGCTCTCTAGATTTCTTAAATGTGGCTTTCTCATGGAAAGTCACATCTTTTCTTACCTCTATTTGCCTCTCACCTAGTACATTAATCTTGTGCTTAAGTTTCCTCTTCTAACTTGGAGCCTCTTTCTCATACAGATTCACCAAGGTATCCATACAATCCTTGGAAGTCATTAACAAAGTCATTGTAGGCATTATATTGTCTTTGACTGAGTCAAAGATGATTCGCTTGGCCTTTGATTGAATCTTCCTGAATGCCGCTCTTCCTGGATTATCCATGGGTTCCTCCACCACTGTGGTCACATACTACTCAGCATCATGCTCTTGCAAGATATTTTTTATCCGGATCTTCCACACATTAAAGTTGGTAGCTCCTTCGATCCTACCCTCGGCCCTAACTAAAATGGAGGATGACATGGACCTCACACTGGAAACTTAATCAAGCTAGCTTGGATCTGTGTGTACCTGTTCCTCACTTCAACACATTTAACACACCCTAATCTCTGATACCATGTTAAATTATGATCTTGATTTCTTCTGCAGATTAATTCATCCACTTTTCCTTCTTCATTCAACTTCTTTTTAAATACCCATTTGTTGCCAATGGGATTTCTTCCAGTCGAAAACTCCACTAGATCCCAATCCTCATTCTTATCGAAAGATGCCATTTCTTCCTCCATCGACCTTTTCCAGATATTTCCATCCTCTAAATCCACTGCCTCCTTGATAGTTCTAGGATCATCATCAGTAATAGACAAAGAAAATTTTGAACGAAAATCAGATGGAGTAAACATTTCTGGTAGCCTTCTTTATCAAACCGATCTCTTCAATACTGGACTATGGAATATTTTTATTCTTATTCTTGTTCTTCTGTAGAGCCTGACTCATCATCATTTAAATCAAACTATATTTTCTCTGGTTCTTCCTTACTTGTTAGGACTTCCTTTTTAACAACATCCTTCATTTCTCTAAATACCACATCTTAGTTATACTCTACCTTATTAGTTTCTGAGTTCCAAAGCTTATAACCATTGAAACCATCTTTATATCCAATAAATATACACTTTTCAGCCTTCTTATATAGCTTACTCCTATTTTCCTTTGGAACATGAACATATGCATCACAACCAATACCTTGAGATGTGTGAGAGAAGGTTCCTTACTAGTCCATACCTCTTGTGGAGTCTTTTCATCCAACGTTGATGAGGGTGATTTGTTGACCAGGTAACATGCAATACCCACTGCCTCTACCCATAATTCTTGCCCTCACCCAACACCATTGAGCATGCACCTTTCTTTTTCCATCAACATCTTGTTCATCCTTTCTGCCACTCCATTCTGTTGAGGTGTATATGGAGTATTCTTATACCTTGCTATACTACACTTCTTATAGAATTTTTCAAATTCATTCCCGCAGAACTCTCCACCATTATCAGTCCTCGAAACCTTAATTATTTTATCTGTTTGATACTCAGCAAGATCCTTAAATTCTTTAAACATGTCAAAGAGTTAGGATTTCTTCATGAGGAAATATATCCAAGTATTCCTCGAGAATTCATCTATAAATGAGGCATAGTACACAGATTTTCCTAGTGATGGGAGCGACACGGGTCCAAAAAAATCATTGTGAACTAGCTGTAAAATTCCTTCTTCCCTCATTGCACCAGAGGGGAATATTACCTGATTTTGATTCCCATATAGACAATGTTCACAGAAATCAAAATCCAAAGAGCAGTTAGACATACCTTCAACCATACTTTTACCATGTAGTAGTCGAAGACCCTTCTCTCCGATATGCCCCAGTCTTTGATGCCACAACATAACCTTTTACTCGAGACTATAAGATTTCTTTCTTCTTCAACTCCAATATCAGGAAAAAAGGAAATATTAAACTCATCACTAATGTGCTTCCTTTCATATTATACAGAGTTCCAAACCGAACTCCCTTCAGCAACACCATTGCTCCTCGAACCATCCTGCATTTTTCCTTTTCAAATATTTTTTTTACCCCTCCATCGTGCATTTTTCTTACAGAAATCAAATTTATGGCCAAAAATGGGATGTGCAGAACACCATACAGTGTTATAATCCTTTCTTCTATGAGCCTCAACTTGAATTTTCCTCATCTTATGATTCTGGTCGTCGAATCATCACCTAAGAAAACATTACCTCCATCATACCTTTCATATTTGTATAACCACTCCCTGTGGGGAGTGATATGAAAGGATGCACCAGAGTCAACCAACAATGCCTCGTTATCTGCATGTGTTCTTGAAGAATCCAAGTACACATCCCCTCTTTCTTCCTTCAAGGTCTTTTCTTATGTAGAAGGATATTCTTTAGATCCCTTATTTTTCTCAACTTTGGATCTACACTACTTCTTGTAGTGCCCTTCTTTTCCACATCTCCAACATACATTTACAAAATTTCTGGGAGATTTACATCTACCCTTAGACTTAGATCTCCCACTTGAGAACTTAGATCTATTTCTTTCTTGGGAACTTCCTCTTGCAAATAATGCGTATGTGTTTTGTCCTTCCATATTCTTTTGTCTCATATCCTCCAACAACAAGGAAGAAACCACTTCATCAAACTTCAAGTAAGTTGTATTACTACCTATGGCCACAACCAAACTATCCCACGAGTCTGGTAATGAACACAGTAAACTGATACATTTATCTTCATCTGAAATTTTAATCTCAACATATACTAACTGCCTTACCACAATATTGAATAAGTTCAAATGCTCTGCCATCGAGTCTCTATATATCATCCTCAAGTTATACAACTTATTTCTCAATAATAATTTATTCACTAGGGACATAGACTAATACAACTTCCTCAACTTTTCCCATAAATCCTTGGTTGTAGCTTCCTCTGACACATTCAGTAATACTAAATCTGAGAGGCACAGTTGGATTGTGCTCTTTGCCTTCTGATCCAACTTTTTCCAATCATCTGTTGAAGTTCTTGTAGGTGAAGTACTTGGATATACCATGATCCATTGATCTTTGTTCACCAACAGATCTTCCGTCTTGATCTTTCAAAACTCAAAAATTTGCCCATTAAACTTCTCGATCTCCATTTTCGAATTGCTTTCCATTTCTTTTCACCTGAAAACTCAATACCACATATATCCCACTGAAACAAGGCTTATCACAGTCCAGATCCAAAATATTGACCACAAAGGCATCCCCCTGAATCCAACAAAGCTCTGATACCAAATGTAGATTTTAACCTTGTACAATATTTACTACAAATAGATTTTCAGTAAAAGAATATAAAATAAAAAATGGAAAATACAAACATTACACAAATATTTTTCCCCTGGAAACCCAAACTGGGAAAACCATCATATTCTATATTCATTCATAGTGATACATTATTTACAATACAATATACATATAGGAGTCAGCGGCATCCAAAACCCTAATCCAATGACTTGGATTAGTCAACAACCCTAATTCCTTAACCGTAAATAGAAAACCATCGACAAAAACCATGTTCCTAAAAACCACCTAAATATGTGACACTTCTACTTCTGCAAAGAATATAACACATACCCAACAAAAATGGCCCCGACAGTTTGGGACCAAAAAAATGTCGAAAAACTGCCAAGGTGGAAAAATGCTTTTCAAGCTAGCGGAATAGGTGGGTGGCCACTGATATCCACCTAGATCAATCCTCCCTCATTAGGAATAAATGGTATTCATTTCATTGATTTCATGGGGGAGAGGGGGAAACATTTGCTTAATATGAATCTTGGTGATCTGATTGGCTTGCGAGAGACTTTGTGCTACTTAGCTTGTTGAATGTTGTCATGAACCTATGGGTGGAAGGGTTGGACCTTTTTAACCAATCTAGTTACATGAGATGATTGTGTGTAGAAAGAATTGTTTCTCTTTGCTACAATCTTGTTGATCTGATTCTATTGGATATAAGGTGATTTTACCGTCGTTGTAGTGGTTCCAATGTCCTTTTGTTCACCTTTTGAATAGATTGTGAAGAAGTTGGATTTTGTAGTATGAGATACTACCTTGCGGCACTGTTTATGTGGGACAATAGTTTGAACTATTTTTGGTATTCTGTAGAGATGACCCCCCAGAGTAACAATGACACTATGGGTCGAGACTCATAAACAACATGGTGCTTCCACATATATGGTTGGCCCAAAAGAACATCACAAAAATACAATGGGGAAACATCACATAATACATCATCCTTAAAGAGTTGGATGATGTACGAAAATCAACATTGTTGGCTGACACGAATATTGTATCCCTAGCGAAGCCACCCGATGTTGTATGGTTTTGGGTGTGGTGTTGTCGACAATCCTAACTATTTGATGACCTCTAATGAGATGAGGTTCTTCTAGCTTCCGCTATCAATAATAAAATGCAGTGGGGTCCCCTTCACCCACATCTATGAATGAAAATGATGTTGCCCCTCTTCAGGATCTGTTGGTTCTTTTCATTGAATTGTTGTGGTTGCAAAAATAGTAGTGGGGCTTGCGTCGATGATCTGTCTTCTACCAGTATTTTTTGAATCAGATTATAAATCAGGGTTCGACTCCTTGTCTTTGATATCAACCACCAATGACTTTTTTTAGCCACATTCATCAGTGTTGTGCCAAAGGATTTTGTGGAAATTGCACCATTTTCCAGTGTCCTTCTTCATCTTTATGTTACCCTTCTTTTCCTATGGCTTGGACTGGTTTTTTGAAGACTAGTTCTTAGGGCCATATTTAACATACTTTGGTTGTTGTTGATTTGCAGACCCAAACTCCCGCTTGTTCAGTTGCTTAAATTTATTCTCGACTTTAACAACATATCGATAAGTAGCACCCAGTGATGAGATGTCCAGAAAATACATTTCAGTTTGGATGTATCTATGTAGATTCCCACAATATTTCATAACCAGATATCTCTCAAATTCTTTGATACCCAGATTGGTGCACAAGGTATGGAAGGTATTGGTGAACTCTGAAACTACTTGGCCCCTTCTTGCCGCAGTGCGGTCCATCTCATGTACTGGTCATCATAGTTTCCAACAACGTAATATTGTTCCTTGACCGCATCCACAAAAAAATCCCAGGTGGGCTCGACCCCATATATTCCAGACTCCTCTGTGGAACTTTTCTCCTAGTAAGTTTCCCACCAATGTTTAACATGGGGGAGAGCCTTAAGCAGTGCTAAGGTGATCTTTTCCCTCTTAGAGAAATTATGAACAGAGAAATAAAATTCTAGTAGATTTAACCATTTTTCTAGGGCAAGTGCATTTATCAGTCCCATGGGCCCCAAATCCCCAAAAAATGACATTTGGGGCCTCAAAACGGCCCCAGAAGTTTGGGACCCGAAAAACTGTCGAAAAAGTGCCAAGCTAAAAAAATATGTTTTGAGCCAATGGAATAGATGGGTGGCCACCGATATCCACCTGGATCAATCCCCCCTCCTTAGGAAGCAATGGTATTCATTGTGTTGATTTCCTGGGGGATAGGGGGAAGTGTTTTCTAAATATGAATCTTGGTGGGATTCTTGCCTTGTTGGAGAAGTTGTGTTGCTTAGCTTGTTGAATGTTGTCATGAACCTGTGGTTAGAAGGGTTGGACCTTTTTAACCAGTCTGGTTACATGAGATGACCGTGTGCAGAAAGAATCATTTCTCTTTGTTGTAATCTTGTCAACCTTCTTATGTTGTATAGAAGGTGTGTGTACAGAGGCTGCAGTTGTTGTAGTTTCCATCTATGCAACTTTTGAACAGATTGTGAAGAAGTTGGATTTTTCAGTATGATATACTAACTTGTGGCACTGTTTAGGTGGGACAATAGTTGGAACTACTTCTGGTATTCTGTAGAGATGACCCCCCAGAGTAACAATGACACTATGGGGTTGAGACTCATAAACAACATGGTGCTTCCACATATATGGTTGGACCAAAAGAACATCACAGAAATCCAATGGGTAAACATCACAAAATGCCTCATCCTTGAAGGGTTGGATGGAGTTCGATAATCGACATTGTTGGCTAACATAGAGATCATGTCCCTGGCAAAGCCACCTGATGTTGTATGGTAGCATGTGTGGTGTTGTCAACAATCCCAACTATTTGACAACCTCTGCTGAGATGAAGTTCTATTGGCCTCTGCTATCAACAATAAAATGCAGTGGGGTCCCTTTCACCCACATCTATGAATGGAAAAGGGGCTCCCCCTCTTCAGGATCTGTTGGTTCTTTTGGTTGAATTGTTGTGTTTGCGATGATAGAAATGGGGCCTGCATCAATGATCTTTCTTCTACCAGTATTTTCAGAATCATGTTCTGAATCAAGGTTCAACTCCTTGTCTTTGATATCGTCCACCAATGACTATTTTGAGCGACAATCATTGGTGTTGTGCTAGGGGATTTTGTGGAAAGCACACCATTTTCCAGTGTCCTTCGTTGTCTTTAAATTACCCTTCTTTTCCTATGGGTTGGATTGGTTTTTTGAAGGCTGGTTGTTAGGGCCATCTTTACCATACTTTGGTTGTTGCAGATTTTCATACCCAAACTCTCGCTTGTTCTGGTGCTTAAATTTCTACTCGATTTTAACAACATATCGATAAGAAACACCCAGTGATGAGATGTCTAGAAAATCCATTTTACTTTAGATGTATCTATGTAGAGCCCCACGGTATTTTAGAACCATATGTCTCTCGAAGTGTTTGATACCTAGCTTGTTGCGAAAGGTATGGAATGTATTGGTGAAATGTATCACTGCTTGTCCCCTCTCTTTCCATAGTGTGTTCCATCTCATGTACTAGTCATCATAGTTTCCAACAGGGTAATATTGTTCCTTGACCACATCCAAAAACAAATCCTAGGTGGGCTCGACCCCATATATTTCAAACTACTATGTGGAACTTTTCTCTCAGTAATTTTCCCACCAATGTTTGACATGGGGGAGAACCTTAAGGAGTGTGAAGGTGATATTTTCCCTATCGGAGAAATTATGAACAAAGAAAAAACCTTCTGGCAGATTTAACCATTTTTCTAGGGCATCTGCATCTATCTGTCCTTCAAATATGAGAATATCAAAATTAACTTGTACCTTGAAAGGTGAGGTGCCTCCAAAGTGTCCACTTGATGAAGACACGCCTCTTGTTATCAATAGTCATTGAAGGATGTGGGAAAAACTCTCCTCATTTTGTTCCTTTGTCTCGTGAGAGCGTGATCAAGCAACTGATTAATAGAATCTTATGCTATTTTTTTTTCTTTTATTCCACAATGGAGGGTTTCTTGGGCATGTGAGAGAGATTCTATTCAAGAGAGACAAGCTCGAGATCCAACTTTCTATACTCAGACCTCGTCGGGGACATGCACTGAAAAATGATCAAGAGAAGCCTTCTCTGATACCCCTAATCCAGATTATTTTTGAGAAAGAAATGAAAGAAGAGATATTACAATGAAACACACATAAATATTTCCAGAAACAGAGAAATACGGTAATACATCATTTATATTAATGAAATAAATGTATAGAGACTGTAAAAATACAGAGTGAAAGACTCACTAGAATGGTGGTAGCTTATCTCTAAGAAGAGATATGATGGTTACTCACATTCACAAGAAGATGATCCCTAAAATGAGGCTCTAAAGTCCCTTTTAACATAAGGAAAATCCAAAACCCTAACCCCAAAATATGAAAATCCAAAAGGTTTGCGAGCCCTAATGGGAGTAGTTGATACATCAACTTCCCTGGGGCATAACTTTTGCATACGATCTTCGTTTGCGGCACTCGATACACCATTGGAAAGGTCTAATCGAGAAGCCTTATTTTCGGCAGGCCCGAGATAGGGCCTTTGGTAGTCTCCTGGGCTCCAAATCCCCAAAAAACATCTTTTAGGGCCTCAAAATGGCCCTAGAAGTTGGGGACTCAAAAACTTGTTGAACAAATGCCAAGGTGGAAAATTGTTTTTCTAGTGAGTGGAATAGGTGGGTGGCCACCTATATCTTCCTAGATCTACATGGCACCCCCAAGCCTGTGATTTCATCCCTTTCTCTTGCTCTTCTCTGTTTCCCAACACAAAAAGAGTTAATCTGTCATCTCTATAACCCCAATGACCTCTATTCTTTTTTGATTTCTCTGACTTTCTCACATACTTTCATAGTCTACCCCTGTCATGTTATTTCATTCCTTGGATTTGGGCATGGTTCATTTTCAATCCTTGGACCTCGCATCACAATATTATTTCCTTCATCAACGACAATGGTCATTCACCCCCTACTTTTGACAACAATGACATACAAGGATTTCTTCATTTGACATCAATGACAACACAATTTCCAACAATCTCCCCCTTTTTCATTGATGGAAACACATATTCTTAAACTAGTCTATGCAAGTCTCCTATGTTTGCAAGTATCCCCCTATCTTGTTTCTCTCACCCTTTGAGATCAATGGAAAAGGGTTTCTGTATTTGGTAATTTATTCATTGTAGCCATCAATCTTCTTGTATTTGTGTAGCTCCTCCTAACACGTTACTCTTCATTTTTATTTGCAATGTGAAACCATGTGCACTCTCCCCCTGATATTTTGGTTCTTCTAAGATCCTGACATATTTGAGTTGAAGCTTTCACTGAGAAATGGGAATGACTCCCATATTCTATCTAAGATACTCAAATGTATCTCTAGGTAGGGGATTGGTAAACATATATGCAATTTGTTCCTTGGTAGGAACATACTCCAACTTGAAAGTGATATCATTCACCTGTTCCCTTTTCTCTTTCTATAACTCCCCTTGATTTTTTTTCTTCTCTATGAATATTCCATTCAATATTTTCTTTTTATATGTATGATTATTTTGGAAAGGACCATCTTCGCTAGTATCCTCTTTACATAACAAGTCACTTCATACATTCAACCACAAGAGATTATATCAACATATTCAACATTACATATTCTCATGTGTATCAATACGCATGCTTCTTTGAACGTGTAATGTGAAGCTTGTTGTCATGATGATGCTATTCCAAATGTTGTCATATGGATCACATGGATAATTTAACGTCACATATAAATTGCATCAATTGTCTACAATACATCCTCTAATATTTATGTATGTCATGACATTGAATGTTTGTTCATCACATTGTTGTTCGAGTCCTTCACATATAGTTGTTTTCGTTGTTCACGGATTTCTTCCTTCATCAACATTGTAAGAACCATATCGAAATAAGCTTGTTTTACACTATCCTTCTGACCTATCCATGCTTCATTATTTATTTTTCACAAGCTTGTGTCTTGGGATCCTTTTTTCTTTGTTCTATTTTATCACATTCCATTTTCATTACAACTGGAATAAATTGTTAAACTTACTTTATCATACCTTCATGGATTAATTGGATCTTGTTGGCTTATTTAATCATATGCTTGGAGGATCTCTTTGACATTTACTCTTGTGATTGATTAGACTAGATGAAATCATTGTCTTCTTTCTCTAATTAGCAATCTTGTTCCATCATTTAGGACTAGTTCCTTTTCCTTCACAACAAAATGTTTGTCAACTTCATGGTCTTCTCCTTCATGTCCCATATTTTTCAAACAAGTCTCCTCATTGTTAGAACCATCATCATTTTCTTCCTCTCTTATGAAGTTATCTTCAAATATATCTTCAGTATACATTTTTTCTTCTTTGTTTTTATTGGAATTCAAAGGAATGACCCTATTACTACATGTATCTATTTCCCCAATGATACTTTTTACAAACTTTGGTCCACTAATTATGTGAGTTGAGATTTCATTTTGAGCTAGGAGTACAATTTGCACCATCATGTATGTATTTTCTTTTTCTTGTTGTTTCTTCTTCCAAACGTTTGTAGTATCTTTCTTTTGTTTGATGATGACATTCTAATATTTGTTATGTGCATTCCAAACTGGTTTACATTCTTCCTCATTTGCCCTTTTTTGTTTTATCTTCCATACCTTTTTATATCCGGGTCTAGAGAGTTATTTCGTGTTGCTTATACAATTGTGTGCTATGTGTCCATAGTTGTGGAATTTATAATAGTAAACATTATTGTATATACCTATATTCCTGACTTGAGTATTTCTTGCATAATATTTACAGTCTATAGCCTTATTTCCAAAATTGTTGCAAGAAAAACATTAACTAGGAAAACAATTTTGTTACCTAGGAGAAAAATGTTTTCTTTGAAATGGAGATCTTTGGGATGCTTTCTTGTCATGTCTTGATTGATCATGGTCGTTTAGTCTTCCATTCGAATCCTTTGATCCGTATGTATGATTTTTTAGGTCTTTCTTCAGTCTTTATTGGTGGTTCGAACCTCTTTTCTTCTTCAATGTGTTTTTTCTTATGGTCATACCAAATACATGTCTTTTCACTAAGAGATCTTTGTTGATTGAGGATTTATTCTAAGGATGATTAAATATTCTCAAACTTCAAGTTTGTGGCAAATGTCTTTTTAACTTCTTCTCTTAGAGAAAGGATCTCAAGTTCTTTATTTTGAAAAATTTCTTTCTTTTCTTTTAGTAGAGTTTTTTGTTCATCAATGATCCTTTCTTGTAATATTCCAGATATAAAAAGTATGCAGAACAGAAATAAATAGCTAGAAATGGCATATGAACAACACTATAACCAGAAAAACACCATGATAATACCAAAATGATAATAAAATAACACCAAAAATATCACTTTGATTACCGAGAGAAATGTTCACTTGCCTCTTCAAGGGGGCAACCTCTCGCAAAGAAGATCTCTATTACAATAATATCCAAGACAAAACTTTCCATACCCTCGACTCCTATTTATACTAAATATTTATATCAAAAGAACCATCTAGAGGAAGATCCTTCTAGAAGCAGAAGATTCTATTAGGTAATCTTACATTGGACTTATTCTTCCTTATTTCTAGGCCTTATTAATATTGACCTTTATTACATGGATATATATGAGGGGTTAGGTCCCCAACATGTCCTCCCCTTAAAAACAACCTTGTCCTCAAGGCTTGAGATGGGAAAATTGTTGCAAAATGGTAGTTGGTTCCCAAGTGGCATCTGCTAGAGTTGTATCTTTCCATTGGACTAACACTTGCTTGATGGTTCATTGATGCAGTCGACGCTCAAGATGGTCCAAAACTACTTGTGGTTGTAGCCAAATGGATCCTTCTTCGTCCAACTCAGGAAGGTTGGTTTGAGTTTGGCACTTAGTTCCAATCACCTTCTTTAAGCAAGAAACATGAAAAACAGGATGGTGCTTATAATGACTGGGAAATATAATTGATAGGCCACATGTACCAGAGGGCTCCAGTTTCTGACAATGGTCAACCTTGAGGGAAGTTTTCTTGTAAGGTTGAAGTCGAAGAAACACTTGATCCCCTTCTACAAATTGACATTCATAGTGACCTTGATCTTCTTGTTGTTTCATGCAATTCTGGGCCATGACCAAATTCTCTTTGAGGGTACGGATAATAGCTTCTCAAACTGTAAGCATTTGGTCAATCGCCTAGACCTTCAAGACACCTGGAAAATATGAGAGGACTGAAGGTGGATTTTTTCCATATATTGCTTCAAAAGGAGTCATGCGCGTAGTTGTATGGTACAAGGTGTTGTACCACCATTCAACTAGTGGTAACCATTGAGCCCATTGATTCTTCTTTTCCGATCCAAAACACCTCAAATATGTTTCCAAACATTTGTTGACAACTTCATTTTGACCATCATTCTTGGGATGATAAGTTGTGTTGAAATGAAATTGGGTGCCTTGTAGCTTGAACAATTCTTGCAAAAAATTGTTGGTGAAAGTTGGGTCGCGATAAAAAACAATAGAATGTGGCATGCCATGAATAGTGAACACGTGATCCATGAAAATTTGAGCCACATTAGATGTTGTAAATGGGTTTTGAAGAGCACAAAAATGCACATACTTGGAAAGATGATCAACAACCACCATGATGACTGATTTATTGCCTAATTTAGGTAAGCCAAAAATAAAATCCATAGAGATATCCCGCCAAATAACAAGTGGAATCGGAAGCGGTTGTGATCTGGATTTTATGAGAAAAACAAAATGAATACATATTATTAACAGGTTCTTAACACAAAATAACAGAGATATAATAAAATTGGTTTTCTATTCAATAACGAAATAAGATGAAGCTATAAAATACAGCGGAAACAAGCTTGTTGGAATGGTGGCGACTTATCTCTAAGAAGAGATGTGACAGTTGCACTCATTCGCAAGAATATCATTATAATGAGGCTTTGAAGGCATTTTTACAATAAGCAGGAATTTCAACAACCCTAGACATTCAAAAACCTAATTGTAGGAGATGAAGCACCAAAACTCATGTGGGTCCCGTTTGGGTAAGTTAGTACATCAACTTCTCAGGGTCGTAACTTTTGCATACAATCTCCGTTTTAGGCATATGATATCCCGTTGGAATGGTATCATTGAGGAGATTAATTTTAGGTGAAATATCGAAGGAACTTCCTTATTAAAAACCTGTTTTTCCAAAAAAACAACATCATTTAGGGCCTCAAAATGGCTTCGGAAGTGAAAACTGCTAAAAATAGTAAATTACCAAAATTGCCAAAAAATTGTTTTGAGCCAGTTGGAAAAGGTGGATGGCCACTGATATCCATATGGATCAATACTGCATCCTTAGGAAGAAATGGTCTCCATTGTGTTGAGGTCCCTGATCATATGAGGAAATGTTTGTTGAATTTGGCCCCGGGTGAGCCACTTGCCTTGGTGCAGGAGCTACCCTGCTTTGACAACTCGATAAAGCTAGATCCTTTGCTGTCGAGTTCCCTTGATATGTCTTTCCAAAATATAATCATTGGATGCCTGTTGTATGCAGTCAGGTCTGATCTCTATTGGTGTCGATTGTTCTGCTACTTTTGAGGTGTCCAATAATGGTGGGAAATAAGGGCGAAGGAGATCCAAGTTGAACAATGGGTGCAGGCCAAGGAAAGGAGGAATATTGAGCTCAAAAAAATTATCCCCCATGGCCTTGGTGATAGTGTACAGCCCATAACGGAGTGGGCGAAGCTTCTGATGGTGTCTTATAAGGAGTTCTTTCTGTAAGTGCAACCAAAATTTTTCACCCATTTGAAACTTATGTGGCACCCGATGTTGATCATGGTGTTTTTTGTACTTGTCGTTGGACTTATGTAGGATATCCTGAACCTGTTGGTGGATGTGTTGGATCCACTCAATGAACTGGGTGGCTTTTTCAGCTTCAATTGGAGCAGGAGATGATTCGGTTGAGGTGACTACAAGGGGAAGTGCAACATCTATGGGACCCAATGGTTGGAATCCCAACCCCACCTGAAAGGGGTTGTGGCCAGTTGAGCTTTTCAGGGCTTGGTTGTAGTTATGTTGGACATAGGGAAGAATCTCATCCCATGTGTGAGGGTGCTTTGAATTATACATGCGAAGGATATGAAAAATCATTCAATTTACAACCTCGGTTTGGCCATCTGTATGGGGGTGGAAGGTCATGGATTTGGTAATCTTGTTGTCCAGCAGTGACCAGAGGCTCGACCAGAATTTGCTGAGAAATTGACTATCCCAATATAAGACAATGGTTTGTGGGATTCCAAAATGTATCCAGACTCGTTCAAAGAAGATCTTGGCAGTGGCCTCTATTTTGATGCTCTTCTTGCAAGCAGCCAGAATCGTCATCTTATAAAAAAGATCAACAACCACAAAAACACAGTCATTTCCCCACTTGGTGGACAGGAGGCCCGACATGCATTCCATTGAGATGGATTCCCATGGCCTATCATGAGTAGGAAGAGGGGTATAGATGCCCTATTTCTTAGTGGTCGATTTGGCAAGAGCACAGGCAGTGCAGGACCCGATATACTTGTTAACGTCCTGTCGAAGTTTCGGCCAGTAGAAATGTTTCTGTAGCATCACCACTGTCTTTTTGATGCTGAAGTGTCCTGCCACCTGACTGCAGTGGACTTCCCATATCATCTTTGCTCGCTCTCTTGATGGAACACAAATATGGCCCTGACGACACAACAACCCATCCTGAATATGGAAATTATCGACAACTGCGTTTGCACCCAACATTTGGTAGGTGGTGGTGAAGTCTGGGTCTGTCTTATAGAGTTGGGGCCATCCAGAGGTATCATGGCCGCAATATTCTAGCACCGTGGTGAGTGCTGCAACTGGAGGTCTACTAAGGAAATCAACGACACGATTGGTGCTTCCTATTTTATACTTGATGTTGAGGTGGAATTGTTGCAAGTATGTGGACCACTTTTGATGGCATTCATTCTACAATTTTCCATGTGTCTGCATGAACTGCATTGGCTTATGATCAGCGTGGATGATTTTCTCCTTCCCAAGAATGTAATGTCTCCACTGGTGGTAGTCTTTCATAGTGGAATACATTTCGTTTTCATAAGTAGGGTACTTACGGACAACATCCAATAGTGTCTCACTATGATAGGCCATAGGGTGGCCATGCTAAGTAAGAAAGGTGCCCACAACATAGTCTGAAGCATATGTATCGATCTCAAAGGGTTGTTGTAGGTATGGTATTGAAAGTACTGGGGTTGAGAAAAAACATTGCTTCAAATCATCGAACACTTTTTGTTGGGACCAGCCCCACACAAATATTTCCTTACCACCACCCCTATTTATTTGGTTGAGGGCCCATGCAATATGGGAGAATCCCTACACGAACCTGCGGTAGAAATTGGCAAGGCCCAAGAAGTTTCGAAGCTCAGTGAGTGTGGTTGGGGTTGGCCAGTCACAGATGACTTGGATCTTGGTTGGATCCACATGTACGCCATGTTGATCAATGATGTAGCCCAGGTAATGGACCCTGCCCATGTCGAAGGAGCATTTTTCCAAGTTTTCGTATAGCTTGTGTTACTGCAAGGTGTGCAGAACCTATTGAATATGCTGCAAGTGTTTGGCCCAAGTCTTGTTGTAAATGAGAATTTCATCCAGATACACCACTACAAAAGTATTGGTGAATGGTCACAGGATATCATCCATCATCCTCGTGAAAGTGGTTGTAGAATTTTTCAAAACAAAGGGCATGACCAACCATTCAAAAAGGCCTTCCTTTGACTTGAAGGTGATCTTCCATACATTTGTCTTTTCTATCGGGACCTGGTGGTAGCCAGACTTCAGATCAGACTTACTGAAGTATTTGTCCCCCGTGATTTGATCAAGGAGGTCATCAATTCAGGGAATTGAGTACCATTGTTTTACTGTGATTTTATTCAGAGCTCGGTAATCAATGCAGAGTTGCCAAGTTCCATCTTTCATTTGTACCAACATGATTGGGCTCCTGCAAGGTGATGAGATAGGATGGATGTGCCCCTTGCATATCAGTTCTTATATCTATCGCTTGATCTCCTTATTCTCTAACAGAGGGAGAAGATAGACTGGCCCATTGGGCAGCGGTGTGTCGGGTGTCAAATCAATCAGGTGCTTGACCTGGCAGTGCATAGGTACCCCTATAGGTGAAAAGAAGATATCTAAGTATTCTTCCATGACCTTATCTACTTCCTTCTGTTGTGTGGAGAGGTCGGCCACAGAGACCCTAGATGTGGTTGTGATCTTTCGCTTATTCTGAGAGAGAATCACAAAGAAGACAAACTTCCCCATCTGAGAGATGACCTTCTTGCATTGCTTAGCAGAGATCAAGGAAATAGCACTAGGTGGGACTGCCTCGGGTATCCTGTACAATTTCCTATTCAAAGTAATAATAACACTATGATGCCTAGTAGGCCTAGAATCATATACAACATGATGTTTCCATAAATAAGGTTGGCCCAAAAGAACATCACAAACTTCGAGAGGACCAACATCACACAATACCTCATCTTTGAAAGGCTTGATCCCGTATGACAGTTGGCACTATTGGTTGATGCGGAGATCACTTCCTTGGTGGAGCCATCCAATGGTGTAGGGTTTTGGGTGTGGTGATTTCGATAGGGCTAGCCACTTGACGACCTATGCTGAGATGAGGTTCTTCTAGCTACCGCTATCAACGATGAAGTGTAGTGGGGTGCCTTTTACCCACATATATGAATGGAAGAGGCACTCTCCTTCTTCTGGCTCGTCTTGTTCACTAGGATGGACCTTGCTGGTATAAATGGTGGCACTGGGTTCTGTGTCAATGATCTCTATTCCCCTTTATGGTTTTGTCTCAGAGTCATAATCTACATCTTATTCAGAGGCTTTCACTTCAGCCACAAGTGACTGCTTTGAACAACAGTAAGCAGTGTTATGCCAAGGGCTCTTATGGAAGTCACAACACTTCCCTATATCTTTCTTTGTATTTCTAGTGTCCTTCTTTACTTTCAACTTGGAATGTTTGTCCTGATTCTATCCATATTTTCTCTGCCCTTCATTCTATGGTTTGGGGCCACCCATTCCTGCCTTTTGTTGTGAGGAGTTCCCGGGCCCAAATTGTCGCGTATTTTGTTTGAGCTTCTGTTTGATTTTGACGGCATATCGGTAGGCTGCATCCAAGGATGAGATGTCCATAAATTCAATTTCGGTATGGATGTATCTATGCAGAGCACCATGATACTTGAGCACCATATGTCACTCTGAATCTTTGATACCCAGCTTGGTCTGCAAGATATGGAAGATATTTGTGAAATTTGGCACTGCTTGGTCTCTTTCTTGCCACAGTGTGGTCCATTTGGTATACAGGTCATCATAACTTATGACAAGGTAGTATTTTTCCTTAATAGAATCCCTAAAGGATTCCCAGGTGGTCATGACTATAAATAATGAGGGTTCCTTTGTTTTCTTTTTCTCACAGAAAGTTTCCCACCAATCTTTGACATGGGGAAGGACTTTGAGGAGCACAAAAGTAATATTTTATCTATTCGAAAAGTTATGGACAGAAAAATACCCTTCTATTAGATTCAACCACTTGTCTACAACAAATGTCTCTATCTAACCTTCAAATATAGGAATATCAAAGTTTATTTGTACCTTGAAGGGGGTGGCGCCTCCGTTCGAAGAAGATGCATTGCATGTAGGTAGCCGCCAAAGGATTTGCACTAAACTATTCATCATCGCATTCCTCTGTTGCGTGAAGGATACCTCAATAAATAGTTTGAAAGGATCTCCTATCCCATCATATTTATTTTCTACTACCATGAGAGGTTGCTTGGGCGTGTGAGAGCTTTTGTCCTCAAGAGAAACAATCTCGAGACCCAACTCTTTGTACTTCGACCTCGTTGGGGACATGCATTAAGACGACAAGGAGTAGACTTCTCTAATACCACTGATCTGGATTTTATGAGAAGAAATAAATAAATACAAATTATTAGCACGCTCTTAACACAAAATAACAGAGATACAATAAAACTGGTTTTCTATTCAATAACGAAATAAGATGAAACAGTAAAATGCAGCGAAAACAAGCTTGTTGGAATGGTGGCAGCTTATCTCTGAGAAGAGATGTGACAGCTACACTCATTCACTAGAAGATCATTACAATGAGGCTTTGAAGGCATTTTTACAATAAGTAGGAAAGTCAAAAACCCTAGACATCCAAAAAATTAACCATAGGAGATGAAGCGCCAAAAGTCATCTGGGCCCCATTTGGGTAGGTTAGTACATCAACTTCCCAGGGTCATAACTTTTGCATACGATTTCCATTTTAGGCGTATGATAGCACGTTGGAAAGGTAACATCGAGGAGATTCATTTTAGGAACAGTATTGAAGGAACTTACATATTTAAAACTAGTTTTCCCAAAAAAACATCGTTTAGGGCCTCAAAACGGCTCCGGAAGTGAAAACTGCTAAAAATAGTAAATTACCAAAATTGCTAGAAAATTTTTTGAGCCAGTTGGAAAAGGTGGGTGGCCACCGATATACATTTGGATCAGGTTATAGTGTTCCAGGAGATTTTACATTTTCACCCTTGTTGCGTTGACACACATCACATTCAGCCACAAAATTACGAATGTCCTGTTTCATACCCTCCCAGAAAAAAGAACGTTTGACCCAGTCATAGGTTTTTGTAAACCCGAAGTGCCCAACTATCGGTGTAGCATGATGCTTAGAAAGTACTGCAGATTTAAGTTTTTAATGTTTACTTAAATACAAATGGCATTTTTATCGAAGCTCGTCATTGAGCCAAGAGTACCTTGGGGAAACTGGAGAATTGGACTGTAATTGTTGTATCAGATGCAAACTTTTGGGATTGTGTAGCCATTCCTGCAGAACGGATTGGAGCCAATCTGGTACAATGAAAGACAGAGAAAAAAGAGACCTTTCATCATCATATTTTTTGGAAAGTGGATCAACAACCACATTGTCGTTTCCTTTTTTGTAAATGATCTCATAATCATATCCAAAGAGCTTAGTCACCCATTTTTTTTTGCTCAGGGGATGAAAGGCGTTATTCCAAAAAATACTTGAGGCTTTGATGATTTGTCTTAATTTGGAAGCGTTTCCCCAATAGATAAGGTCACTAAAGATCCACGACATGCAGAATAGCTAACATTTCCTTTTCATAGATTGATTTGACCAAATTTCTCTTAGATAGTTGTTTGTTGGTAAAGGTCAAAGGACGACCCTCTTGCATAAGGACAATGCCAATTCCTTTCCCAAAAGCATCACATTCCAAAAAAAAGTTCTTTGTGAAACCAGGAAGGGCCAGGACTGGAGTGGTGCACATGGCCATCTTCAAGGTTTGAAAAGCCTGAGCAGTTGTTGGAGTCCAAGTGAAATAATTCTTTTTAAGGAGTGTAGTGAGAGATGTCGCAATATTTTCATAATTCTTAACAAACTTATGATAATAACTTGTTAAACCCAGAAATCCCCTCAATATTTTGAGATTTTTTGGGTGAGGCAAATATTGCATAGCTTCAATCTTTTTAGGATCCACTCTGACGTCGTCCTTTCCAACAAGATGACCCAATTACTCTACCTCTGAGGCGACAAAATCACATTTATATTGTTTGAGGAAATGTTTGTTTTGAGAGAGTATATGGACAACTAAATCCACATGAGCAAGATGATTTGTCCAGGTTTTGTTGTAGATGAGGATATCATCAAAGAAAACTAACAAAAAGTGATGGAGAAAAGGACGGAAGACATGATTCATGAGGCTTTGGAAAGTGGATGGAGAATTACACAAGCCAAAGGACATGACCAAAAACTCATAGTGGTCCTCATGAGTTCTAAAGGTAGTCTTAGGATGTCTGCCTCTTTCATATGGATCTGGTGGTAGCTCGAATGAAGGTCACGTTTAGTAAAGAACTAGGTGCCACTCAATTCATTCAAGAGGTCATCAATGACAGGAATGGGAAATATGTCTTTAATGGTGATTTTGTTGAGGGTGTGGAATTCAGGACACATGCGCCAAGAACCTTCTTTCTTAAGGACCATGACCACAGGAGAAGAGTAGGGGCTCATACTAGGGAAGATAACACCTACGTTGAGCAGTTCTTGAACCATTTTCTCAATTCCATTCTTTTGGGAAAATGAGTGATGATAGGGACAGATATTGGGTGGAAGGCTTCCTGGGACAAGGGGAATGGAATGATCATGAACACCATGGGAATGAGGGAGTCCCTGGGGAGTGGAAAAAACATTTGATGTTTAGAGAGGATGGATTTGAGGTCCTACGACATAGAGGGTGTCTCAGTGGCTTGGATGGCATGGAGTTGGGCAATAATGTCAGAATGACCTTTTTTAGAAATGTTTCCATGAAATGGGAACTAGTGATTTCCAAGGAACCAACGGTGACGCCTTGGAACTTATATTGTTGTCCCTCCTAGTCAAATTGCATGGTTAATTCCTTAAAATCCATGAGAATGGGATCCAAAGTCCTTAGCCATTCCACACCCAAAACAATGTCACAACTACCCATGTCGATAGAAAACATATGAGATTTCAGATGGTAGTCACCAATTTGGAGACGCACATTTTCACAATGCCCTCCACATTTCATGGACACACCATTGGCAATCATGATTTAGAAATTATTGACTGCATGGATATAGAAATTAGTTTCTTGGGAAATGCAGGGATGAATAAAATTATGGTTGCTTCCACTATCAACAAGAATGATGAACTTCCTATTCTTGATGTAACCAATTATGTTGAGGGTTTGGGGAGCAGAGAAGATAGTGAGAGTATTTAGGGAAATGACTGGTTCTACTTCAGGAGGGTCTGAGGGAGGGATTATGTCTATGGGTTCAATTGACACAGACACAAGGGGAGCCTCAACATCCTCTTCTGAAACATCCTTTGAGACAACCATAAAAATATTTTGTTCCTTACACTTGTGTTCCAGCAAATATTTTTCATCACAATTATAACAAATTCCTTTGAGTTGACATTCAAACATTTCGGCCCTAGTCAATTTTTGGATCTTTAGTGGAGTAGAAGGAGGAGTGGGTGTTACTGGTTTAGTGCAAGGAATAAAGGAGGGTTTGTGGTTTTGAGAAGAGACAACCTGTTGTGCTTCCTAATCTCTTTTAGTAGAGTCCACCCAACTCCAAGGCCGAGCCATGAGAATACGAGCACAAATCTCATCCTTGAGGACATTGATAAAACATTCTTGGAGAAAAGCATCATACATGCCCTATGTACGCAAATCCATTCGCTCAAAAGAATCTATAAAGTCTTCCATTGTGCCAGATTGTTTCAACTTTTTAAAACGAGCTAAATGGTTGGTGTTAGTGTCAAATCTTTGATAAATCTCTGCCACAAAGTGTGTCCAAGACACATACCCTTAGCGGGCATTTTTTCTCCATTGCCAACATTCTTGATCTATATGGAGAACACCATACCAGAGTTTGGCCAACGCATCTGTAATTCCATACAAAGAGAAATAATGTTCCATTTGAGTTACCCAACCAATGGGATCCAATCCATCAAATTTGGTCACATCCACACAAGGAAGGCGTAGGTCATGCTGAAATGATGAGGCCGAAAATTATGGGAATGAGAGGAAGTTTCACCTTCGGTATGCAAAGGTGGGTCAGATAAGGGAATATTTGCATGGATATGCATCTTAGCGTAGATTGTCGTAGAAATAGATCCAAGCTGGGTAGTAATGCCTTGTTTGATCTCTTGTCTGATTTCCTCGATTGAGGTAGCGACTGAAGCCGCAATGGAGACATTCATTTTTTGATTGATGGAGAGAATATTGGCATTCATCTATCGCACTTCTTGTTGGGTTTTTTTGAAATTAGAGTGAAAAGTATTGAAGCAAGCTTCCAAGTCTTGGCTATGGGTATGGGCCATGATGACTAGGGAACACGAAAAGGGGCAGGTGGGACCAAATATAAAATGGGTTATGAGTGAATTGCATCACAATGATCAAGGTGATGAGGGGAATTCAATGGGGTAAATCCCAAATAAGGGTGTTCGAAGGAGGTCGGGTCCACAAAAAAAAAATTGCTGAAAAATGATAGGTATGACTGCGATCAGGGTGAAGAGAGAAAACCAATGGAATAGGTATCAAATAATGGTGCCAACATGATCAATTTCTTCTTCTTTTTTTACTCCTACGGAGTTATACTCTGATATGAAGAATACTGCAATGATGAAATGTCCAAATGCTTAACAAGAAGAAATGTGTAGTAATTTCGTAACTCAAATGCAGGAGATAGAGTTGTGTCACAATATATCTTATATGTTCTATTTTTTTTTCCATCCCAAGGGTTAGGTGTTCAAGGGTTCTACAAGCAAGGCTTTCCCTTGTGTTATATATCTTTGATATATGTGTGGGGTCCAACAGTAGTACTCGACCCAATATCTCAGGGAACCAACTAAGGAGGCTAGACCATACCCTTAGTCATACTATCTGACCACCCAGGTACTAAAGATTATCTTCCCGAGTGTTGTTCTCGGTGGAACTATAGCAGTCAGGCGGCTGATCGATTTATCTACAGAGGGCTTCAAGATATCTAGGTTGATCCATATATAGGTATTGTCTGATGCGCTACCATTCGAAGGGGTACTAACAGGGGTTACAAGGGTGGCCAACAGATGTGCACTTAAGTACCACTTGTATTTCCTGTGTGTATGAATCCTCGACCACGGGTTTATGCACATAATGACAGATATATGTAGCTTAAAGACATTGGAATACATCTCTACCTTGAAAAAAATTAACCCACAATTTTCTGCCGAGGAAGGTGCTTCGATACCACTTGTATTATTCTAGATATGAAAAGTATGAAGAATAGAAATAAATAGCTAGAAATGGCAGATGAACAACAATATAACCAGAAAAACACCACAATAATACCAAAATGATAACAAAATAACACCAGAAATAACACTTTGATTACCGAGAGCAATGTTCACTTGCCTCTTTGAGGGGGCAACCTGCCGCAGAGTATATATCTATTACAATAATATCCAAGACAAAAGTTATCATACCCTCAACTCCTATTTATACTAAATATGTCTATCAAAAGAACCATCTAGAGGAAGATCCTTCTAGAAGCGAAAGATTCTATGAGGTCTTCTTACATTGGACTTATTCTTCCTTATTGCTAGGCCTTATTAATATTGACCTTTATTACATGGAAATATATGAGGGGTTAGGTCCCTAACATTCCTACTTCTTCAATTCTTTTAGCCATTTGTTTGTTTGAATTCTGATTATCTTCTTGATATTTTTGTAGCTGACCTTTCACTAACTCATTATCCTTTCTTAACTTTGAGAGTTCTAATTAAGTGTCCATGTTTTGCAAGATTAACTTCTCCAATTATTTATTTAAGTAATCAAATTCATCTTCTTGAACATCACATATATTTTCTTTCTCATATAACTGGATTTTCGTTATTTCTTCTGTATTTTTTTCTTTTCTGATTATTTCTTTAGAAAAGAAGTTTGTGCTTCAAGTATCTTAGAACATTGATCCTTTTCTTTTAGTTTTCTTTCTATTAGTTCATTTTTTGTTTACGCTTCTTCAATTTGGACTTCAATTATTTTTTCTTTCTCTTAAAATTTTCATAATTGCTCCTTTAGTAACATATTCTCTCCTCTAAGATTTGTGATTTCATCTTGATCATGGATAGGTTCTCTTCTATGTTGAGTTGTCTCATCTTTATACTTCGACAATTCACCTTTCAACTTTCTATTCTTTTATTTGAGTCTCCCAATTTATTCTAAGGCACATATGACTTTTTCTTCAAGGTTCACTTAAGCATCAATCTCATGATTGTATTCTACCTCGTTATCACTGTTATCAGAAAAAATATTGTCCTTATTGGAATATATATTCTCCCCCTATCTGTTAGATTTATTTTATTTTCATCATTTTTGGAATCATCTTAATCATTGTTTTTTCCAATTTTTAAATAGGAACATATGGTTTCAAGGTGTTCTACTTGTTCACAATTAAATCAAAATGACTCGCCTTTGTATTTTTTCATGTTTACGGCTCCTTGCTTTACATGAAGATCTTGTATCTTGTCCCAGAGTTGTTTGGATGAAGTGCATTGTCCCACTTTAACTTTCATCGAATTAGGTAAAACATCCAGGATGGCATCCATTTATATTTTTTTTTTCCTTCTTAATTCCTTCTTGGTTGAAGTCTTCCGAGGTTTCTTTGATGTGATGTATCCTATAAAAATTGATTTCAAAATGTTAAACCCATGTGCTTGTAAAAATACTTTCATCCTTATATTCCACATCTCATAGTTTTGACTATCAAATATTGGTGTTCCATTATTTGTGCACTCCATGATCTACCTTCTAGTGGTTAGACTAATTCTGAAGGACCTACTCTAATCCCAATTGTTGAACTATTAAACAATAATGAGAGGGGGGTTGAATCAATATTGCACAAAGTATTACAATGTTTCACTTTAATACTTTAATTAGTCAATACATAATCATTCATAAGTGTTTTAGAAATTTATCCATGTTATCAGAGATCGGCATAAAATCTCAGTACACATAAATTTTAACGTGGAAAACCAAATGGGAGAAAACCACAAAAATTGTTTGTATAAAATTAATATTTCATTTATTTTATGAGAACCCACTTAAGGAGGCTAAAACCCCATGGATTTACCATCACCAATTAGAAGGAGGAACCAACTCCCCAACTTTAACAACACCAACTAGAAGGAGGAACCAACCCCTGATTTACAGGCACCAACTTGAAGGAAGCTCGAACTCCCTAATTTACCAACATCAACTGAAAGGAGGAAGAAACCCCCTGAATTTATGAGCACCAACTCAAAGGAAGTCACAACTTCCCTACAAGAACTAACCTACTAACTGAAGACATTGATCTTGCCGACCACCACCCTACTTGTTGGGTATGTGTTATATAATTTGCATGTGTGTGTGTGGGTGTGTAAGATTCGACAATTGCATCTGAAAATCCCAACTTCCTTTGTTTTTTGTGTCATGTGCATTGGGTGCTTCCTAGGGGGGTCCCAGGGGGGGCCAAGTATGCCCCCCCCTTGGTTACGTGCAGTGTTCAAGGAAATGCCCCAAAATTTGTTTTTGGGCGGTATTTTCTATTTTTAGCGGATTTTGCTATTTTTTGTGGTTTTGTAATTTAATCCTGGATTAAGGGATTAGGGTTTTGGTAGCTACGAAATACCTAAATATATTTTATATATTGTATGGTAAATGGTGAAATTAATACAATAAAGAGTTGAAATATTTTCTCCCAGTTAAGGGTTTTTGTTGTAAATCTTTGTGTACTATGTGTATGAGCCATTGATTAATTTCTATTTTTCTTAAGAATCTATATGCATTGCTTTAATTCATAGGTTTTAAAATTACATGTGGTATCAAATATCATTTTTGGCTTTAGAGGGACACCTTTGTTGCTGAGGGTTTGGCTCGGTCTTGATAGATCAAGTTTATCTTGGGTCTGTGATAAGCCTAGGATTAGTGGGAGCTTTTGCAGTGGTTATTCGAGTGTAGAAAGAGGAATGGCGAGCTATTCTAGAATCGATATAGAGAATTTCAACAGTAAAAATTTGAGCTATGGAATCTCAAGATGGAGGACCTCCTTGTAGACAAAGAACAATGGATAGTTGTGGATCCTAGTACACAACCTACTGGTACGCAACCTACTGGCACACAGACGACTATTACACAACCTACTATAAAAAAAAACTACTACTACACCACCTACTAGTATGTCGAAGGAAGATTGGGAGAAGTTGGACATAAGGGCAAGGAGTACTATTCGACTCTACCTCACAGATTCAGTTCTCGAGAGAATCTACAGCCAAGGATAATGGAATAAGTTAGGGAATTTGTATCAATCAAAGTCCCTGGTAAACAAGTTGTTTCTTCGAAATAAGTTGTATCATCTTAGCATGAAAGATGGAAATTCTGTGACAGACCATCTAAATTCCTTTAATACTCTAGTAAGTCAATGTATCTCTATTAATATTACGATTGCAGAAGAAGACAAGTGTATTACTTTGTTATGTTCTTTTTCAGACTCTTGGTATAATCTGGTTGTAGCAATTGGTAGTACCACTCAATCTACATTGAAGTATGAGGATGTAGTTGCATCCTTGTTATCTGAAGAGATGAGGTGGAAAATAATGGATGGTCATAGCATAGATTCTTTATTTGTAAGAGGTCGTACTCAAGACAAGAATATTGGTAAGTCTTCGGGGGGGGAGATTTAAATCTACAGGTAGATCTAAGTCTCCAGGAAAATATTTGAGGAAATGTTAGAAGTGTGGTAAAATAGGGCATTATAAGAAAGATTGCAAGTCTAAGAAGGTTGATAAACCAAAGGGATCTGATAGTACCTCTTTGAAAAAGGCAAAAACCTCCACCGAAGAAGTGATGGGTGTTCTATATGCACTTAAAACACACTAAAAAGCCTCAATTAAATTGTCAACCCGGGGTAAGTAAACTTAGAATTGTAGAAAAATATATGCCAAGGTAGAAGGATTGGTAGTATTATAGTCTAAATAAGGAAGTGCCTATCTAAGGGCTAATCTACTCAAGCAAGGACAACTAATGATCAAATTCTACTAAGAAACTCAAACTATGTACCCTAAGTAACCTTTGAACGAAGGATCAATGGATAGTTCTAAGAAAGAAAATGGAAACCTTAGTTAAAGAAAACTAAATGAATCATAACGATAAGCAAAATAAATTTATTCATCTAATAAGCAATAGCAAACTACTTTAACTAGCCTACTTAAATTCAATAAGAAATTATCATATGAAAGCAAGAAAATGGATAAGCAAGCAACTAACCTATCAAAGCAAGTAAACAACTAACTAGCCTAGGATGACTTCTGCAACAAGTAAATTAATCAATAAGAAACTAACTAAGCTAAGAGACAAGTGAACTCTATTCTTAATTTCAATTTCACAATTATTTCTAATTTACAAAAGGAAATCTACTAAATTGAATGCAAGAGGAATTAACAACTAATATTTAATCTATGATAAGAAAACTACTCTTTAATCTACCAAAGCAAGAATACTATCTATCCTACAACAACAAGAAAACTATCTTCTGATCTATGAAAGCAATAAACTATCTTCTAATCTATGAAAACTCAAATATAGTGTTGATGGTTGTGTGAATGTCTCCAGTGTCTTATAATATCACAATGGCACTTCACAATGAAAGATAATTCAGGAGGGATAAACTCAATATTGAATTCAATAGCAAAATGAAAAGTGTGAATTAGGCAATCCAGTGAGAACTTAGCCATTATGAAAACAACATCAATTATCCTGCATATCCATGTGATTATTTAATCATGCATTAATCATCAATAGTTATAAAGAGATTATGCTATGAAATTCAATTTCACTCTATACTACGTAAGAAAATTCATACTATACGAAATTCAATCACTAACTACAAATTGAAATTGCAACATAAATCTAAGAAAGAAATTGCATGAAGTAAGCTAAACTAGTTCTATTTAATAATTCAAATTGCAAAAAGAAGAAATACTCATAAACAAAAATTAAACATTATTCTAGCATATGACAAGTAAGTACATTAGTTAACAACTAGATAAGAAAAAACTAAATAGTAATTGAATAAGCAATCTAAAAATGAAAACTAGAACTAATACTATCCATCCACCAAAACTTTGTCAAAGAAAACATGAATTAAAATTATGTTCTAAAACTTTGTTTTAAACTCAATTTTAAACTTTGTTTCAACATAAAGAAATCCTAGTCTATCATCTAATCACACATGGGGTTAGTGTCTAAGCTTGCAAGATTGCTTCTACTAACTAAAAATTCATTACATATCAACAATATCCTTCATAAGAACCTGCCAAGGGAAACTAAGACAATTAAGCTATAACAACAATTTATACAGTGAGAAAACAAAATAACACTTCATGTACAGGAAAGAAATAAAAAGACATCTATGCTACTTAATTCATAAGAAAACTCATAGGATAGTTACCCAAACTACTAGTGGGCCCCCGAGCAAGTCGTGGTCACTCCTCAAATTCACACCATGAACTTCAACAAAGCGATTTCACCATTAAAACTAAAAACCCAGGTTTTACATAGTCTGGCAAAACGAAAATGCCAAAACAGAGCTAAAATTGTCTTTGTCTCTAGCACACGACTTCTTGAACTTCTTAACTATTGTCTGACCACTGAGGTGGTATTTATAAGGTTTACAAAATGAGAGGTCGACCATTGGAGGGTCGATCCTCTTCTAAAAACAATAAATTGCATTTAAGATGCCCTAACTGCTGAAATGAGGCGAGCCAATAATCACCCAACATAACAACCCAAATCAAGTTGTCAAGAGTTCAATAGTTGTGGGGCACAAGCACGAGAAAAACCCATGTCTCTGATTCTCCCATCATTGGCCGCCAATACCATAACCGCCAAATCGCCCATCGTTTTTCTACAGGACAGAGTGTCGGACGGAGTGCAAGATGGAGTATCAGACTAAGTGCCAGATGGAGTATCAAACTGAGTGTCGAGAGAAAAAACAAGATGCGATTTTTCCTTGTGACACCAAAAAATGTGAATTAGATTCTTGGAAACATAAAATCATACTGAATTACACTCAAGATCATCATAAAACATTAATTATGCATACTTGGTGTGGATCATAGTGTTTGGCACAAAATATATTCAAAATCTTCTTCAAAACATGAAAACGCATATATACATTCAACAAAAGTATCTAATTAACGTCATAAAATCGATCATATCATGGGCCCAACATTACCCCCACACTTATGATTTTGCAAGTTCCAGTGAAACAAAAAAGAAATTTCCCCTCACGACTAAGCTTGTTGAGGAGGATCAACTTTAGAAGCTTCTCCTTCTTGATGTGAATACTTTTCCTTATGCTTCTTGTGTTGCTTCAATTGTGATCTAGGGCTACGGTTGGATTTGGTCATCTCATCAACCAACCGTTGAAGGGAGTTTACCTTTTCTTGGAGGATTGCATTATCATGGTGAAGATGTGTGTCTATTGTCTTCCTTTCTTCCAACTATTCCATAAGCTGAAAATTCACTTTTTGTAGCTTCTCAATGGCTGGGACAGAATCAGTGATCTTGGAGGAAGTCTTACACCCTTTGAAAGATGTGGACTATATATCATTCTTAGGATCTGGGGTAGGCATTGGTGAAGTAGGAGTAATAGGGGGTTGATAAGGAGAGACACGTTCTGATTTTGTATTTCTTTGGGGCTCTAATTCCTTCGCAGAAACTTCCCTAAGTTTCTTGTGAGGGCTCTCAAGATCAGAGGACACTTGGGTAGGGTCGAAAGTAGGCAGGGGTTTTGCATAAGGTTTTTCTCTTGTGCTCTGGGTTCTCTTTTGAAAGTTTCCTTTATCAAATCGATTGGCTCCTTTCCTGTTTGTGGGAATTGTAGGAAAATCTTGTTGAATCACTTCTTGGAGATTTTTAGGTGTGGGATCAAGAGATATTGAAGGCATCTAAAGATTAGCAATAGGCTTCCTTTGATATTTACTCTTGGTCTATTTACCCAATTAGGATGCAGGGGTGCCAACAAGCTTTTTGAATTGTTCCCAGTAAAGAAATAGTTTTTGCAAGGGGGTTTAGAGTCCTTAGAGAGCGAGGCTTGGATGGATAAATGGTCCTTAAACCAAGTGTATTTTTTCCAGTCTTAATTGTCAAGTGAGGTTTTTCAAATTGATAGATGAATGCATCCCAAGTTTTCCCCTGTTTCTTTAATTCGGCTAGGACAAGGAGTTTGATTAGGCCATGGTGAAATAGGTTGTTGTGGGGGTTAGTTACATTCTTCCTCACTTGAGAGGACATCTTCTCCAAGATATTTATAAAGTAGAAGGGAAAATTCAAAGGTTTGTTGAACTAAAAATGAGCTAGCAATCTAAAATGACAGGCTTTGAAAGTGGAATATCTACCTTCGCATGTGATCAACTTGGTGATGACTATGAGAGGGTTGATCAATTCTTATTTTATACATTCCCTAGAATATCCTTTTTCTCCTGAGATGTTCTGGAATTCGGGGTTAAAAACCCTGTTATAACTTGAGCGCATCAGCTGGTGGTTTTTTAACCATCTATCTCCCATTCTTGGAAGCTTCGTGGCTACAACAATGGACTCTTCTAAGACCCCAAAGGTGAGAGACCCCACACATGTTGACTTCCGATCAAAATAGAGGGAAAATTGAATGGATATTCCATCATCGTGGCCCTCCAAGTGTGATAAGAATGGCCCCCAGCCTGCACACAAAACCACCTCTCTACACTTTGCAAACTCAAGAATGTAGAAAATATTTTCATAGGAAGAGGGTTCATACCTCTTGGGAATTGTGATAAGGTGAAGAAATAGATAGAGGTAAAATTCACCAAGAGAGGGTGAAATTGGGCCAAGGAATGGCACAAATTGAGAAAGGGTTGAGCACAATTTGAACAAGAGAAGGAATGATAGAGGCTGAGAGAATTCTCTAAGACAAGGGAAATGAAAATGGAAGAGGTTAATTGGGATAATAGGTAACCTCAGCCCATATTTGAATGCACCTAGGGTGGATTTGGTTGCACACATGCACATAAGAGTTTTCTTGTGTGGGCAATTTCAAAGTCAAAGGCACATTTTTGGGGGAAAATGATGCGCAATTAGATCAATGTCCAAGTATTTGACTTGGACATTTGATCATGAACATATCTAAAGCATCCTCAATCAATTGCCTTCAACCAATTTAATTAAATGTCATTGAATTCTGGTTATCTGAAATTGTGGACAGTTGTTGATGTGTAACTTCATATGGCACTTCATTTGTCACCTCATATGGCACTTCATACGACACCTCTGTGTTAAATACATTTCTACCTCTTGTAATGGATAGCCTACAATATTGAAATGTTTTGGACAATCACAGTGGTTAAGAGTAGAGGAAGAATGCTCCCTTGTTGTTGATTTTTCCACCATGCTCACTCAATCATCTTGCATAGGACATGCAATGTCAAACCTACAATGTACAACATGTAACAAAAAATAAACCAATAGAGTGGTTTGTTAAGTATATGTTCAACAATTTATAGCACACAAGAGTTTAGCATTTAAAAAATAAAATGTTTGTTGATGTAATAACCTGTATCATGAAAATAATACAAAAAAAATTACAAATGTTTACTTCTCTAGGCAATGATCATTTGTCAACACATGAACCCCTCCCCCACACCTAAGTATTGTGACACCTCACAATCAAAATGATAGGAAACCATTCAATTCTCCCAATAGCCGAAGATTTACAGTTTGTAAAGTGTAAAGATAAATTTTACAGATTGGTCTAACGAGACGGTTAAAATATGGCCCCACCTATAGGATAAAAGATCCTCTATATAGATAAGAAGAGGTAGGAAAGAGAGTTTCAATATAGTCTTAGAGTTAGTTCCAAATGGAAAGTTTAAGGAGTTCATTAACCTTAGCTTAACCATACATACTTCATGTCATCTTTCTCTGCAAGTAATGTCGTACATCACGACAACTTTAAATTTATTATTTATTTTTGTGTCAGATTACCATCCTCGCTAGGTAGAATGCCCTGGTTCCAGCAAGCCTATTCAATACTCTAGTGGGTTTACCTAGTCATGCTACAGGCTGGTACCTACTTCCAGCAGACCTATTCAATATCCCGATAGGTTAGCCTCTTACACCCTCAGAGACTAGTCCTCCATCTTTTAATATTTTAGTATAATATTGCTTTATCCAAGAAGATGGGGGAACAACTCTGAAAACAACTTTTATTTATTTTTTCAATTGGGATGGTATTTATGTTAGAGGATGACTTTCCCTTATATTACTTAGTGATTGTCCCAATGTAAGGGGTACTTAAGTGGGTGTGGCCTATCTAAATATATGATATAATCAAGTGATTTAGTGTGTAGTGAACGGTACCATTGAGAAAGAATAGAAAGGTATCTCTAGGCTCAACTCACTTTCTTCGTTTGTAGTTATTGTGATGTTTCCATGACTAACCGCTAATTAGACCTCCTTGTTACTCTTTAATAAAGACACTTTACTCACTTACTCAGGTTTCTTGGAAAACATTGTATGAGAGACCTCTAAGCTTGATAGTTATGGTATCACTTCCTTATACAGTGGTGAAGAGTTTCAAGAGAAACTGCTTTGGAATGCCTTAAGAAAATGAAATCTTTTACAAAAATATGGCTAATTACAGCAAGTCAATATTCATTTGATGCTTAGAAGACAACAAAATTCAACTGTAACAATGTTGTGAAGAGAAATCCTTCTTTTATATTTCCTTGAAACTTTCTCCTCCTGGTGATATAAATACTTACAAAAATCTCTAGAATCAAAACTGAAAAACTATTTACATGTGTACAGTAGAAAATTCATTAAACTTTTCAAGAACAAGGGGGTACTTCTCCATCTACTAAGGCCGATGCCTTGATAGTTGACATGACCTGTAGAAAATTCTCTTTGTAAATGGGCTTATGATAAAATTTGATTCGATGTCCATTTACTACAAAGGAGACTTGTACATCATCAATTGTTCTGATTTTTACAGATCCATTGTCATATATAGTGTCTACCTCGTAAGGGCCCAACCATTGGGTGGTGAGTTTTCCTTTGAAGATTTTAAATCGAGAATCAAACAGCAAAGCCCAATCACTAGGTTGGAAGTGTTTCTTCTTAATAAAATTTTCATGCCACTTTCTCATCTGGTTTTGGACTAATATTGTTCGCTGGATGGCACCTTTCCTGATTTCATCCAACTCATTCAATTGCAGGGCTCGCTGAGTCTGAGCCTCATCTAAGTTTAATCCCAATTTTACGTCAATATGGAAGTTCCTTACTTGGAATTCTATTGGTAGAAGTACTTGTTTCCCGCACACTAGCTCATAAGCGATATGCCCAGTGGTGTTCCTCCAGGTCATCCGATATGCCCACAAAGCCTATGGAAGCCTATCAGCCCAATCTTAGTGATGTAATTGAACAACCTTGGTTAGGATAGATTCTAGAACTTTGTTTGTAGATTCTACCTGACCATTGGCTTGCGGGTGATATGGAGAATATTTGCAGTGTTTAATCCCATATTTCTCTATTAGCTCTTTCATCAGCTTGGAATTGAATTGAGTTCCATGGTCCATAACAATTTCATGAGGGACACCGAAGTGGGTAAAGATGTCTTCATAGATGAATTCGACAACAAACGTTTATGTAGCCCTAAATAGGGATTTTTCCTCTACCCAGTTGGTGACATAGTCCGTACGAACCAAAGTGTAGTTTTTTTTACGGGACATGGGTGAAATTGGTACTACAAAGTCAAGGGCCCATTTTTCGAAGGGTTCTATCATAACTTGGGCATGCAAAGGCATTTTTTTGGCTGACGTAGGTCTTCCTATCCTTTGGAAACTATCACAACTTCTCACATACTTGGAATCATATTTGAAAATGCTAGGCCAATAGTAACCTAAATATACCACCTTATATGTTGTGTGTTTGTCAGAAAAATGACCACTACATGGTCCATCATGAACACTTCATAGTCTTTCTGGTACCTCATCCTCTCAGACATATCTATGAATAATCAAATAAGGACCTGTGCGAAAATGGTCATGGCCATCCCAAGAGCAATTAGAATTCTGTGTAATAATTTTATGCTTTTCATGAGGTGACAAATGAGATGGTAACTTCCTAGTAGCCAGATAGTTTTCCATATATGCAAACCATGGGGTATTGACAGAGAGGGAAAAAAGGTGCTCATATGCAAAACTATCATCTATAGGGATATCGTCATCATCCTCATTTTTTATTCATGAAAGAAAATCAACTACCATGTTATCCTTTCCAGGTCGGTCAAGCATAGTGATATTAAATTATTTCAATAACAAGAGCCACCTAGTCACTCAACCATTAGTTATGGGTTTATTCATGAGAAATCTAATGGCGGAATGATTTGTATGTACGAATACTTCATAACCTATAATGTAATGACGAAACTTGTCGATAGCATGAACAATTGCCTGGAATTCATTCTTAGTAATTGTGTAATTTAACTCAGTAGGGGACAATTTATTTCTCACAAAATAAATGGCATAGGATTGTTGGTCGTCTTTCTTCCATAATAATCCTCCTATTGCAGTGTCAGAGGCATCAGTGGATATGTGAAATGGGAGAGTCCAATTGGGCCCTCTAATAATGGGTGCCATAGAAAACTTACCTTTCAACGTTTCAAAGGTAGTTTGCACTGCTCAGTCCAAAAAAAATCAACATCTTTTATTACCAATCCAAACATAGGTGCAACAATCTTTGTAAATTTTTCAATAAATCGCATGTGTGTGTGTGTGGGCATGTCAGATTCGAAAATTGCATCTGACGATCCCAACTTCCTTCCTCATTTGTTTCATGTGCACTGGGTGCTTCCTAGGGGGGTCCCAGGGGGGGCCAGGTATGGCCCCCCTTGGTTACACGCAACGTTCGGAGCAACGCCTCAAAATTATTTTTTTGGGCAGTATTTGCTATTTTTAGCAGATTTTGTTATTTTTTGTGGTTTTCTAAATTAATCTCGGATTAAGGGATTAGGGTTTTGGTAGCTACGAAATACCTAAAAACATTTTATATATTGTATGGTAAATGGTGAAACTAATACAATAAAGAGTTGAAATTTTTTCTCTCAGTTAAGGGTTTCTGGTGTAAATCTCTGTGTACTATGTGTATGAGCCATTAGTTAATTTCTATTTTGATTAAGAATCTGTATGCATTGCTTTACTTCATAGGTTTGAAACTTACATGTGGTATCAGAGATTGTTTTTGCCTTCAAAGGGACACCTTTGTTGCTGAGGGTTTGGCTTGGTCTTGATAGATCAAGTTTATCTTGGGTCTGTGATAAACCTAGGTTTAGTGGGAGATTTTGCAGTGGTTATCTGAGTGTATAAAGAGGAATGCAGATCTCTTCTAGAATTGAGATAGAGAAGTTCAATGGTAAAATCTTTGAGCTATGGATTCTCAAGATGGAGGACCTCTTGTAGACAAAGAACAATGGATTGTTGTGGATCCTAGTACACAGCCTATTGGTACGCAACCTACTCGCACACAGACGATTGGTACACAACCTGCTAGTACACAAACTACTAGTACACCACCTACTAGTATGTCGAAGGAATATTGGGAGAAGTTGGACATAAGAGCAAGGAGTACTATTTAACTTTGCCTTTCAGATTCGGTGTTGTTGAATGTCTCAAGAGAATCTACATCCAAGGAACTATGGAATAAGTTAGGGAATTTGTATCAATCAAAGTCACTGGTAAACAAGTTGTTTCTTTGAAAGAAGTTGTATCATCTTAGCATGGCAGATGGAGATTCTGTGACAGAATATCTAAATTCCTTTAATACTCTAGTAATTCAACATGTCTCTGTTAATATTACGATTGCAGAGGAACATAAATGTATTACTTTGTTATGTTCTTTTCCAGGCTCTTGGTATAATCTGGTTGTACCAATTGGTACTACCACTCAATCTACATTGAAGTATGAGAATGTATTTGCATCCTTGTTATCTGAAGAGATGAGGCAGAAAAGCATGGATGTTCATAAGAGGTCATACTCAAGATAGGAATCTTGGTAAGTCTTCAAGGGGAAGATCTAAATCTACAGGTAGATCTAAGTCTCCAGGAAAATCTTTGAGGAAATGTTGGAAGTGTGGTAAAACAAGGAATTATAAGAAAGATTGCAAGTCTAAGAAGGTTGAGAAACCAAAGGTATCTGATAGTACCTCTTCCACAGAGGTGAAAACCTCCACTGAAGAAGTGATGGGTGTTCTATATGCACTAAAAACCCTCAATTAAATTGTCAACCCCGGGCAAGTAAACTTAGAGTTGTAGCAAAATATATCCCAAGGTAGAAGGATTGGTAGTAGTATAGTCTAAATAAGGAAGTGGCTATCTAAGGGATAATCTACTCAAGCAAGGAGAACTAATGATCAAACTCTACTAAGCAACTCAAACTATGTACCCTAATTAACCTTTGAATGAAGAATCAATGGATAGTTCTAAGAAAGCAAATGGAAACCCTACTTGAAGAAAACTAATTGAATCATAATGATAAGCAAAATTAAGTTATTCATCTAATAAGCAATAGCAAACTACTTTAACTAGCCTACTAAAATTCAATAAGAAATTATCATATGAAAGAAAGAAAATGGACAAGAAAGCAAGTAAACAACTAACTAGCCTAGGATGACTTCTGCAGCAAGTAAATTAATCAATAAGAAACTAACTAAGCTAAGAGACAAGTGAACTCTATTCTTAATTTAAATTTCAAAACTATTTCTAATTTACAAAAGGAAATCTACTAAATTGAAAGTAAGAGGAATTAACAACTAATCTTTAATCTATGATAAGAAAACTACTCTTTAATCTACCAAAGCAAGAAGACTATCTATCCTACAACAATAACAAAAATATCTTCTGATCTATGAAAGAAATAAACTATCTTCTAATCTATGAAAACTCAAATATAGTGTTGATGGTTGTGTGAATGTCTATGGTGTCTTATAATATCATGATGGCACTTAACAATGAAAGATAATTCAAGAGGGATAAACTTGGTATTGACTTCAATAGAAAAATGAAAAGTGTGAATTAGGCAATCTAGTGAGAACTTAGCCATTATGAAAACAACATCAATTATCCTACATATCCATGTGATTATTTAATCATGCATTAATCATCAACAGTTATAAAGAGATTATGCTATGAAATTCAATTGCACTCTATATTACGTAAGAAAATTCATACTATAGTAAATTCAATCATTAACTAAAAATTGAAATTGAAACCTAAATCTAAGAAATAAATTGCATGAAGTAAGCTAAACTAGTTCTATTTAATAATTCAAATTGCAAAAAGAAGAAATACTCATAAACATAAATTAAACATTATTCTAGCATATGACAAGTAAGCAAATTAATTAACAACTAGATAAGCAAAAACTAAATAGTAATTGAATAAGCAATCTAAAAATGAAAACTAGAACTAATACTATCCCTCCACTGAAGCTCTCTCAAAGAAAGCATGAATTAAAATTATGTTCTAAAACTCTATTTTAAACTTGATTTTAAACTATGTTTCAAAATAAAGAAATCCTAGTCTATCATCTAATCACACATTAGGTTAGTGTCTAAGCTTGCAAGCTTGCTTCTACTAACTAAAAAGTCATTGCATATCAACAAGATCCTTCATAAAGATCTTCAGAGCCGTTCAAATTGGCCACCACCTAGACATGATGTATGCAACACACTCCAGAGCATCCCCACAACTACAGTGTCCTACCTGCGTGCAAGCCTACACGATTCCAGCAGGATGGCGAAAGAAAGATGATGATGGCGACTCGCCTGGTCAAAAGGTTACATGAATGTTTCTAATTTTCATTTTCTCCTAGCAGTAGATATTAGATATGTCTATAATGAGGTTGTTGGACACTGGACTGAATGCATTCAAGCTGTCCATCCTGGTTTCCTTCGGGCAAGACGATAGCCTGGAAATTTTTTTCTTGTTTGAAGACAGATGGCAACTTCAGGCTAGTTGTCTCGGATTCCTCTTAGTAGGCGGGACAGTTGGTGGCATTATTAGACTTTGTAAATTTTCACTAGTAATATAAACAGGATCCTCCCCTTTTTTACTTAAAAAAAAAAAACAAGATCCTTCATAAGAACCTACAAAAGGAAACTAAGACAATTAAGTTATAATAACAATTTATACAATGAGAAAACAAAATAACAATTCATGTACATGAAAAGAAATAAAAATACATCTATGCTACTTAATTCATAAGAAAACTCATAGGATAGTTACCCAGACTGTTGGTGGGCCCCCTAGAAAGTCATGGTCACTCCTCAAATTCACACCACGAACTTCAACAAAGCAATTTCACCATTAAAACTAAAAACACAGGTTTTACATACTCTAGCAAAACAGAGCTAAAATTGTCTTTGTCTCTAGCACACGACTTATTAAACTTCTTAACTATTCTCTGACCACTGAGGTGGTATTTATAAGATTTACAAATTGAGAGGTCAATCATTGGAGGGTTGATCCTCTTCTAAAAACAGTAAATTACATTTAAGATGCCCTAACTGCATAAATGAGGCGAGCCAATAATCACCCAACATAACAACCCAAATAGAGTTGTCAAGAGTTCATTGGTTGGAGGGCATGAGCACGAGAAAAACCCATGTCTCTGATTCTCCCATCATTGGCCTCCAATACCATAACCACCAAATCTCCCATCGTTTTTGTGCAGGACAGAGTGTCAGATGGAGTAGCGGACTGAGTGTTGGATGGAGTACCGGACTGAGTGCCGGAAGAAAAAACAAGCTGCAATTTTTCCCTCTGAAACCAAAAAATGCAAATTAGATTCCTGGAAACATAAAATAATACTGAATTACACTCAATATCATCATAAAACATGAATTATGCATTCCTAGTGTGGATCATAGTGTTTTGGCACAAAATATCTTCAAAAACTTCTTCAAAACATGAAAATGCATATATACATTCGACAAAATTATCTAATTAACATCATAAAATCGATCATATCACGAGCACAACATTACCCCCACACTTATGATTGTGCAAGTCCCACTACAAATAAAAAAGAAAATTCCCCTCATGACTAAGCATGTTGAGGAGGATCAACTTTAGAAGCTTCTCCTTCTTGCTGTGAAGAGTTTTCCTTATGCTTCTTGTGTTGCTTCAGTTGTGCTCTGATTCTGCGGTTGGATTTGGTCATATCATCAACCATATGTTGAATGGAATTTACCTTTGCTTGGAGTATTGCATTATCATGGTGAAGATGTGTGTCTATTGTCTTCCTTTCTTCAAATTGTTTCATAAGCTGAAAATTCTCTTTTTGTAGCTTCTCAATGGCTGGACAGAATCAGTGGTCTCGGAGGAAGTCTTAGACCCTTTGAAAGATGTGGACAATCTATCATTCTTAGGATCTAGGGTAGGCATTGGTGAAGTAGGAGTAATAAGGGGTTGATAAGGAGAGTTAGGTTCTAATTTTGTCTGTCTTTGGGGCTCTAATTCGTTCGCAGAAACTTCCCTAAGTCTCTTGTGAGGACTCTCAAGATCAGGGGACACTTGGATAGGGTCCGAAGTAGGCAGGGGTTTTGCATAAGTTTTTTCTCTTGTGCTCTGTGTACTCTTTCGAAATGGTCATTTATAAAATCGATTGTCTCCTCTCATGTTTGTGGGAATTGTAGGAAAGTCTTGTTGAATCACTTCTTGGAGAATTTTAGGTGTGGGATCAAGAGATATTGAAGGCATCTGAAGATTAGCAATAGGCTTCCTTTGATCTTTAATCTTGGTATTTTTACCCGATGAGGATGCAAGGGTGTCAACAAGATTTTTGAATTCTTCTGGTAAAGAAATAGTTTGTACAAGGGGGTTTGGAGTCCTTGGAGAGCGGTGCTTGGATGGAGAAATGGTCCTTAAGCCAAGTGTCTTTTTACCAGTCATAATTGTCAAGTGAGGGTTTGCAAATTGATAGATGAATGCATCCAAATTTTTCCCCTATTTCTCTAATTTGGCTAGGACAAGGAGTTTGATTAGGCCATGGTAAAAGAGGCTATTGTGGGGGTTAGTTACATTCTTCCTCACTTGAGAGGACATCTTCTCCAAGTTCTTTAGAAAGAAGAAGGGAAAATTCAAAGATTTGTTGAACTGAAAATGAGATAGCAATCTGAAATGACAGTCTTTGAAAGTGGAATATCTACTTTTTCATGTGATCAGCCTGGTGATGACTATGAGAGGGTTGATCAATTCATATTTTATCCATTCCTCTTGAGGTGTTTTTGAATTCGGGCTTAAAAACCCTGCTATAACTTGAGCGCAACAGCTAGTGGTTTTTGAACCATATATCTCTCGTTCTTGGAAGCTTTGTGGCTACAACAATGGACGCTTATGAGACCCAAAAGGTGAGAGACCCCACGCACGTTGTCTTCCCATCAAAATTGAGGGAAAATTGGATGGAGCTTCCATCATCATGGCCCTGCAAGTGGGATAAGACTTGCCCCCAGCCTGCACACAAAAACACCTCTCTGAATGGAAAACTCAGGAATGGAAAAAATATTTTCATAGGAAGAGGGTTCATACCTCTTGGGCATTGTGATAAGGTGAAGAAATGGACAGAGGTGAAATTCACCAAGAGAGGGTGTGATCAAGCCAAGGAATGGCACAAATTGAGCAAGGGTCGAGCAGAATTTGAATAAGGGAAGGAATGATAGAGGTTGAGAGCATTAACTAAGATAGGGGCAAGGAAAATGGAAGAGGTCAATTGGGATAATAGGTAACCTCATCCCATATTTGAATGTGCCTAGGGTGGAGTTGGTTTCACACATGCGCGCATGAGTTTCCATGTGTGGGAAATTTTGAATTCAAAGGCACATTTTCGAGGGAAAATGATGCATAGTTGGATCAATGTCCAAGTCTTTTGACTTGGACATTTGATCATGAACATATATAAAGCATCCACAATCAATTTCCTTCAACCAATTCAATTAAATGTCATTGAATTCTGGTTATTTGAAATTGTGGACAATTGTTGGTGTGTAACTTCATATGGCACTTCATTCCGCACCCCATAGGGCACTTCATATGGCACCTCATACATCACTTCATATGACACCTCTATGTTAAATACATTTCTACCTCCTGTAATGGATAACCTGCAATATTGAAATGTTTTTTGCAATCACAATGGTTAAGAGGAGAGGAAGAATGATCCCTTGTTGTTGATTTTTCCACCATGCTCACTCAATCCTCTTGCATAGGACATGCAATGTCAAGCCTGCAATGTACAACTTGTAACAAAAAATAAACCAATAGAGTGGTCTATTAAGTATATGTTCAACAATTTATAGCACATAAGAGTTTAACATTTCAAAAATAAAATGATTGTTGATGTAATAACCTGTATCATGAAAATAATACAAAAATTTTCACAAAATTTTACTTCTCTAGGAAATGATCATTTGTCAACACATGAACCCCTCCCCCACACCTAAGTATTGTGACACCTCAGAATCAAAAGTATAGGAAACCAGTCAATTCTCCCAATAGTAGAAGATTTACAGTTTGTAAAGTGTAAAGATAAATTTTACAGATTGGTCTGACGAGACTGTTAGAAGATGGACCCACCTATAGGATAAGAGATCCTATATATAGATAAGAAGAGGTAGGCAAGAGAGTTTCAAGATAGTCTTAGAGTTAGTTCCCAATGGAAATTTTATGGAGTTCATTAACCTTATCTTAAACATAAATACTTCATGCCAGCTTTGTCTCTAAGTAATGTCGTACATTAGGACAAGTTTAAATTTATTATTTATTTTTGTCTCATATTACCAACCTCGCTAGGTAGAATGTCCCGCTTCCAGCAAGCCTGTTCAGTACTCCGGTGGGTTTACCTAGTCATACCATAGGCTGGTACCCGCTACCAGCAGACCTGTTCAGTATCCTGGTGGGTTAGCCTCTTACACCCTCAGAGACTGGTCCTCCATATTTTAAGATTTTAGTATAGTATTTCTTTATGCAAGAAGATGGGGGAACAACTCCGAAAACGAATTTTATTTATTTTTTCAATTGGGATGGTATTTATGTTAGAGGATGAATTTCTATTATATTACTTAGTGTTTGTCTCGATGTAAGGGGTACTTAAGCGGACGTGGCCTATCTAAAGATATGATATAATCAAGCAATTTAGTGTGTAGTGGATGGTACCATTGAGAAAGAACAGAAAGGTATCTCTAGGATCAAATCACTTTCTTCTTTTGTAGTTATTGTGATGTTTCCATGACTAACCGCTAATTAGACCTCCTTGTTACTCTTTAATAAAGACACTTTACTCGCTTACTTAGGTTTCTTGGAAAAAACTATATGAGAGACCTCTAATATTGATGTTTATCGTATCACTTCCTTATACAGTGGTGAAGAGTTTCGAGAGAAACTGCTTTGGAATGCCTTAAGAAAATGATTTTTTTTGCAAAAATATGGCTAATTACAGCAAGTCAATATTCATTTGGTTCTTAGTAGACAACAAAATTCAAGTGTAACAATGTTTTGAAGAGAAATCCTTCTTTTATATTTTCTTGAAATTGTCTCCTCGTGAAATAAATACTTACAAAAATCTCTAGAATCAAAATTCAAAAAATATTTACATATGTATAGTAGAAAATTCAGAAAACTTTTCAAGAACAAGAGAGGACTTCTCCATCTACTAAGGCCAATGCCTTGTCAGTTGACATGACCTGTAGAAAATCGTCTTTGTAAATGGGATTATGATCAAATTTGAGTTGGTGTCCATTTACTACAAAGGAGACTTGTCCATCATCAATTGTTTTGATTTTTACAACTCCATTTTCATATACAGTGTCTACCTCGTAAGGGCTCAACCATCAGGTGGTGAGTTTTCCTTTGAAGGTTTTGAATAAAGAATCAAATAGCAAATCCAAATCACCAGGTTGGAAGTGTTTCTTCTTAATAAACTTTGCATGCCACTTGCTCATCTGGTTTTGGACTAATATTGTCCGTTGGATGGCATCTTGCTTGATGTCATCCAACTCATTCAATTGTAGGGCTCATTGCTTCTGAGCCTCATCTAAGTTTAATCCTAATTCTGCGGCAATACAGAAGGTCCTTACTTGGAATTCTATTGGTAGAAGTACTTGTTTCCTGTACACTAGATCATAAGGTATATGCCCAATGGTGTTCCTCCAGGTCGTCTGATATGCCCACAAAGCCTCTGGAAACCTATCAACCCAATCCTAGTGATGTAATTGAACAGTATTGGTTAGGATAGCTTCCAGAACTTTGTTTGTATATTCTACCTGATCATTTTCTTGTAGGTGGTATGGAGAAGATTTATAGTGTTTAATCCCATATTTCTCTGTTAGCTCTTTCATCAACTTGGAAATGAATTGAGTTCCCTATTATGTAACAATTTCATGAGGGACACCGAAGTGGGTAAATATGTCTTCATAGATGAATTCAACAACAAAGTTTTCTGTAGCCCTGAATAGGAATTTTTACTCTACCCACTTGGTGACATAGTCCGTACAAACCAAAATGTAGTTCTTTTATGGGACATGGGTGAAATTGGTCCTACAAAGTCAAGGGCCCATTTTTCAAAGGGTTCTATCATAACTTGGGCACGCAAAGTCATTTTGTTGGCTGACATAGGGCTTCCTATCCTTTGGAAACTATTACAACTTCTCACATACTTGGAAGCATCTTTGAAAATTCTAGGCCAATAGTAGCCTAAATGTAGCACCTTATATCTTTTGCATCTGTCAAAAAAATGACCACCACGTGATCCATCATGACAACTTCATAGTATTTTTGTTACCTCATCCTCTCAAAAACATCTACGAATAATCAAATCAGGACCTGTTCGTAAAATGTCATTGCCAACCCAAGAGTAATTAGCACTTTGTCTAATAATTTTATTCTTTTCATGAGGTGACAAATGAGATGGTAACTTCCTAGTAGCCAGATAGTTTTCCATATCTGCAAACAATCAGGTATTGGAAGAGAGGGAAAAAAGGTGCTCATCTGCGAAACTATCATCTACAGGGATATCATCATCATCCTCATTTTTTATTCGTGAAAGGAAATCAACTACCACGTTATCCTTTACAGGTCTGTCAAGCACAATGATATTAAATTCTTGCAATAATAGGAGTCACCTAGTCACTTGGCCATTAATTATGGGTTTATTCATGAGAAATCTACTGGCAGAATGATTTGTATGTATGAATACTTCGTAACCTATAATATAATGATGAAATTTGTTGATATCATGAACAACTGCCAGGAATTCCTTCTCGGTAACTGTGTAATTTAACTCGACAGGGGACAAGTTCTTGCTGACAAAATAAATGGCATAGGATTGTTGGTCCTCTTTCTTCCCTAATACTCCTCCTATTGTGGTGTCGGAGGCATCAATGGATATGTGAAATGGGAGAGTCCAATTGGGTCCTCTAAGAACTGGTGCCACATACAACTTATCTTTCAAGGTTTCAAAGGAAAATTGGCACTGCTTAGTCCAAACAAAATCAACATATTTTATTAACAAACCAAACATAGGTGCAACAATCTTTGTAAAATTTTCAATAAACCATCGGTAGTATCTGGCATTTCCAAGAAATCTTATCAACTCTTTCTGAGTCTTGGGGGGTGGAAGTTTGATGATGACCTCAATCTTTGCAGTATCGAATTTACATGATGTCCTAGAACCAATCCTTCAGTTAACAACATTTTTCATTTCTTAAAGACTTAAAGAGAGATTCATTTCTTAGCATCTGATAAGGACTTTTTCTAAGTTATCTAAGGCTTCCTGGTAAGTGTTTCCATAAACTATGAAGTCATCCATGTATACCTCCACACAATCATGAATAATATCAGCAAATATCCCTAGCACTGCTAGTTGAAATGTGGCAGGAGCATTGAATAATCCAAATGGTAATACCCTATAGGCATAGGTGCCCCAAGGACAAGTAAAGGTAGTCTTTTCCTAGTCCTCGAGTGCAATGAGAATTTGATTGTACCCACTGTACCCATCAAAAAAGGAAAAATACTTCTTTCAAGACAAGGTATCCAGAACTTGGTCAATGAAAGGAAGAGGAAAGTAGTATTTCAGAGTGGCTTTGTTGAGTTCCCGGAAATCAACACAAATTTTCCATTTCCCGGTCACTTTCTTTGGAAATACTACAAGTAGGGATACCCACTTACTATCGAAGATGGGATAAATTAATATGGAATTCAATAACTTTTGGATCTCCTCCTTTACTATATCTTTGAGTGTTGGGTTCATCCTTCTCTGGGGTTGCCTAACAGGTGTTACTTCCCCCTGGATATATAAGTGATGAATACATATGTCAGGGTGTATACCATTTATGTCAGTGTATTCCCAGAAGAATGCTCCTGATTGTTCTTTAAGGATATTTACTAACTGTTTATGTTGGTCTGCATCTAGCCTGGAGTTTATAGCTAGAAATTTTTCTGGACTAATCTCGTAGGGCATAGTATAAGACATGGTAGACTCACCTATCTTGAAGATAAAATATATCGAAGACAAAAAGGATGGGTCCAATTGTTCCTGAAATTATTCCCCAAACATGTACTCAAATTGGGGAAACAATTGTGGAAAATCCACACATGTGATAGTAGAAATAAACTGGTTTAACACATTTTCTGTGTGTGCTCCTGAAGTGCCCATGCATGGTCACTTGGAAATATGGGTTCTTCCCAGTCCTCATTCTCGTATGGACATTCAAGACACCATAGATTATCCATGATAGGTTGATATGGAGGGTAAATGGTGAGCTTCTAGATAGAGATTCCATTTGAGATGGTCATTTCTCCCTCTCTACAGCCAATAAATGCATTGGTTGTGGCTAGCAAAGGTCTTCCCAAAATGACGGGATGGCCTTTGGTAGGATCCTTTGAGTGAATGACAAGAAAGTATACTAGGTATTCCCATGAGGCTAAAGTAACCATGATAACACCTAAAATTCCTTCAAGTATAACCCTGGTCTTATCTTCTAATTCCAAAATGGTTGGGGTAGGCCTAAGAAGAGGTTGTAATTGTAATTGTTCCAAGGTAGTAGCAGTCATAACTATTGAGTCTCAGTATTGACACCTCTATTACCCTATATTATCTATGTCTAAGTCAATTTTACCTATGCTATGAGTGTATAATTGATTGTTTCCTCCATAAATACACTTTATGACCTCATTCATGTGCATAAGAGGTAATGTATGATTAAAGCATGGCTTGTTTAGTTTTCTTGAGTTAAAATGATTAAATGTTTGATTTTTTATTATCCTAATCATTTGACTCTTAGGCAACATTGATCTGGTACTTCATGGGTGTCTAATCTGGCACCAGCACCTGTTTTGTGCTAATATGGTACTCATGGCTACAACTGTGCTAATCTGGTACTAAAACCCTACCTGGAGGATTATGGTACCAACATTCTGGTATTGTTTGTTTTACCTCAATTTCTGGGCCAATGAAGATGAATCTCAAAATATGGGGACATGGGTTTTGTCCAAAAATTTGTTTTCATGCATACACATAGGCCATAATATCTAGAATGCACACGTGTGGACCTCCATCTCAGGGGGAATGATTCAGCCTAAAAATCGTCAAATGTTTCTAAACTGCCATATTACGCCTTGATGTTCGTGCGTCTGAAAGAATATCTTACAAAACCATACAATGGGTGTTTAGAAACCATATCCAAATACAAAACCCATAAACATTTTCTCAAAATTCATAACGGATAGAGAGATATCGAAGGCTCCTTAACCCAAATTTGTAATATTTGGTGAAAAACCCAAATTTTGTGCATAAACAGTTTGAACGAAGTCTGAGTTGGGGGATTTGTTCTGATCCATCCCCATTGAATTTCCTTGTATAAATATGAAGGAAGGAGTACTGAGAGGAGAGGAATTGTTATGTTGTAATACCGGTTCTTGAAGGAGGGGAATTCCATATTGTTATGCTAATATATTGGCTTGTGAACATATATTTTCTATAAGTCTCTTTGTTGTAAAGTAATATGAATTACAGTTGTTGATCTTGTGCATTTTTGGAACCTACTATCCTGTGAGTTTTTCCAGCTTCCATGCTGGAATCGGTAAGGGCCCACCGTTCTAACGTGGTAAGATTGTTGTAAAATATAGCTTAGTTTTTATTCTTGTACATGTTTGTTTTAGTCATATACCTATGTAATGCTTGTTGTTAGCTTGATTTCTTATCTGAATTGTAAATATTCTGAATGTAAGTGGCGAAGTGTGAGTAGTGTTCAGTGTGTTATTGCTAGTATAACAAATCTAGTGCACCATAGTTTTAGGAATTTTATTTAGCTTGTTGTCATAAATATGCCTGATAGGATAGGTTTAACAATCTTTGAAGTGTGATTATTTACATTCATGAATCTGAGTTAATTTTCATAGTTTGTTGAGAGTTGTAACATGTGTTAGCCAAGGAGCCATTCGAGAATTCCATCTCTTGTATTATATGAACTAGTAAATGGATTATGCTCCTGGTATATAAGCTAGACAGTTCTTTTTCAAGGCTGGAAGATTTGATTGAGTGTGAGGAATTAGATATGGATTGCTTGCAAGTTATTATTGAATTAAGTTGTTACAGAAACTAAGATTAGATATCCATTTCTCACCCTGCATGCACCTACAATGGAGTGTCTTCCTCTACCTTTTATTTCTTCTAGAATTGATTGATGCTTTCTTTTGAGAATATGCAACATGTTAATTGTTGTTAGTTTAGTTTCTCTAGGAGATATAATCAAAGTTCATATTTTCCTTTCATGAGCCATCAATGAACATGTCCATCACTGAAGCAATAACTTTAGATCATATGCGTGTTTATGAGTTTTGCTTTCTAATTTTTGAATTGTGTGAAGAGTGTTATCTTTGAAGTGTGAAAACAGAGTGGTATGTTTCTTTATTGAGCTATACTCATAAGACATAGGAATCTATCTGTTATTAGCACATATAGTGCGTCAACTCTACTGATTACGAATATTGGTTGATAATTTATGTTTGGCAATATATTATGCAAGCAATTGCACCAACATTTTGGCGTCGTTGTCGGGGAGTTGTAAACAGTAATAGGTAGTATTGGAATCAGATTTCTTTAATGGTTTTGGATTGGTTTTATGGATGACCTAAGTCAGAGAGAAGATGGTAAGACGTGCGAGAAGAGCCCATGCATCCAATTTGGTGGGGTTTCTCCAAAGTTAGGTTGTCCTCTCTTCTTTTAATGCAAGTTTTTGTTTCCTTCTTTTATGAAAAATTTTGTTTTCATGATGGGATAACTTGTGCGAACAGATAACCTAGTGACAATAGGGTCCCAATAATGCAAGGAGTTCAAGTTTGGTTTTTTTTATTTTTGCAAATAGTTTTAATTTCTTAGTTTTAATATTCAAACCTTTGATGATAAATCATTTTTGGGGCGTTATAAGAATCCCCGAGTACTAAGTTGTGTTGCGAGACAGGGATCATCAACCAGCTAGAGTAATTCAAGGATGATCAAGAACTTGAAGAATGTTCCTCCAAGAACTTTCTCGTAATCTAGCAGTAACTGGAATATCCACCTCTTAGGAAGAGAATATCTTGACAGCAGTCAAGAGTTTAGTTGTCTCTCCACAGGAAGATTTAGAAGTCCCATTAGATTCCTCTTGTCAATTTGTCGAGGAGAATAAAGAACCATGGATAGAATTCAATGGAGGGAAACCAGTCTAACTTGAGATTGAGGAGTCCTTCGCATGCCTCTCAGTAGATCCTGTGTGTACTCCAAAGACCAATCATCTTGAAGAGGATAATCTTCATAGCCTGGGAGAGGAAGACATTTAGTGTGACCTAAACAAAAAAGAGAAACAAGAATATAGTGAGCCTATTGAAATATGGTTTCAATTAGTTATTAGGTCACACCACTCTTTTATTTTTCATTATTGCTTTATCTCATCATCCAAGTGGTTGGTCCTTCATACTCCGGTATGCATTAAAATTTATCTTTTAAACCCGGGTATGGATATATTTCTAACCCTGTTACGCACATGGCTTCATTGGAAGTATTCTTATACTTGAAGGACATTTTCTTTTGTTCAATTAGAGTAGGATAGTAAATAAATAAATAAATGTTGCAATGCAACATATCTTTCATATTTTTCATAAATGGGAATGTCAAAAGCTAATAAGAAATCAGTTTAAGATATTTTTTCCCTATAGTAGATTTGTATTTAAAAGTTATGATGATTTTGTTTGGAATCTTATGAGAAGGGAATATCTTCATCCTCTAAATGCACACATATTACTGGAAGGGTTTCAAAAGCGGAGAAGGCATCCTTGTTAACGGAAGATAACACTTAAGGGAGTGCTTCATGACCTATTTCTTCAAAATTCTTATTTTTCCTCAAGTTGTTAAAAATGATGCATTTGTGCTTTATCATTACCTATCTATTTTAGGACCACTATTTCACAAGGATGATCAATTCAATGATCTTTTTAATAGAAGTTGAAACTAAATGTTGATTCGAAACTATTTTATTCATAGTTAATAATGCAACTTTTGACATTTTCCCTAAATTCTTTGTTTGTAAGCATGAATAAAAATCTAGTTTTAATTAGTTCTATTGGTTTGTTTTTAGTATATGTTTGCAACCCTCTGAGAAGCCTTTTTTTTAGCATCTCACATTTTTTTCATGAGGCCATGCAAAACCTCAAGCATGAGGGAGTGGTTGTTGAGACAGTAGTAGTTAGGTTTATTTTCTAATAAAATGGAAGTGGCAACAACAACAGTTTTTTTCCAGCATGATATTTCAACAGAACAAATTCATATGTTTCTTCCTGCAGCAACATTGATTGCTAGCATCTTCTATAGCTTGATACTTAGAGTATGCTAGCTACAAGGAGAAGCCTACAAATTCCAGTTTGCAGAAGACACCAACAACTTATACAAAGGTGCAGCCTACAAAAGTTTCAAAAGCACTACCACCAAGTGATCCGGTACTGGTAACAAGGTGTTGGTAGCTCTAATCATATATTCAAGTTTTGTTGCTCAATTTAAGTACTAGCACATATAAATTCAACATTTTTTGTTTTATTAAAGAGATTAGACTAATTATGTAGTAAACATATGGTTACTCTCAATTATTGCATCCTCCTTACCATGAAATTTGGCAATACCTCGTATACATCTCATATAGAAATCATTCACCCTTTCACTCTGTTTCTGCCCCCTGCTCTATTTCGATACTGTCCTATTTCGGTATTATCTATTACGGTACTGCAGAAACATGTTCTGATACCAGTTACCAATCTGATATTGATGCCAAAGTGATATGATCTTTGTCATGTGCTTTTCACTTTATGTAATTGAAGGTATGAGATAATATCTTCATGTTCTTTCTATCAAGGATAATTTAAGTCTTGTGTTGAATTGTTTTCACTCTCATGTGCATCTTCCTCCTACATTTCTACACTCAACCCTAAATGAATCATCATTTCTATCCTTTAAGAAGATACTTCCACATTTAGCTCTATATGATAATGGGTGCACTTGCTTTATTACCTCATCATTTTGAAAAAGTGATTGCTAATTGGAATATCCATTGAAAAGTGGTGACACCATTATGTCTAATACTAACCTAGTTGATTCAACAAGTTTTTATCCAAGTTTTTCTTGGGAGGTATTTTTTGAACCCGAGATATGATCATTTTTATGACGGTTGTTATACATTTTTTCCACATGTACATATATGTTTTGCACATTTTGAAGGATCTTTTTGAAGAATTTTATGGTAAATTGGTATGATCGCCATAAGGTACGTGTAATTCATGTTTAATTATTAAATCAAGTTTAATTCATCATGTTCTATGATTTCCAAGAGTTAATTCATGTTTTTCTTCTATTACAGGGAAAAACACACCATGTTTCTAGTTCCGGCACTTGATCTGGCACTCGTTCCAACACTCGTTCCAGTACTTGATCCAACACTCGTTCCAACACCCAATTTTGCACAAAAACACAAGGAAAGTTGGTGGTTATGGAATTGGCGGCCAGTGATGGACAAATCGGGCACATGGATTTTCTTCATGATCACCCCCTCTAGCTACTAAGCTCAAGACAACTCAATTTCAGTTGTCTAAATATGGCGATTATTGGCTTGCTCCGTTTTGTTAGTCATGGCATCATTTATTGTATTTTGCCGAAATTAGAAGTGGTTCGACCCTCCTATGGTCGACCACTTGGTTTGTAAATGTTATAAATACCACTGAGGTGGTCAGATGATTGTTAAGTAGAAGAACCATTGTATTGGAGACAAAACTCGTTTTCCTCTGTTTTTAGTTTTACATTGCCAGAACTACATTTTCAAGCTTTCATGGTGAATTCGGTCTGTTGAAGTTCATGGTGTGCTTGTAGGAGGTAGCCATGACTTGCTAGGGGGCCCACCAGCAGTCTGGTGATTGTTCTTATGTTATTTACGTATTTGTTAATTTAAGTTTCTCTTTCTTATTTCCTGTATATGTATGTTTTTATTTAATTAATGAGTTTGTTGTAGCTTATTGTTTTACTTCTCTTTTGTAGGTTAGATGATGATATGTGTTAGCATGTGTTGATTTTGTAGATTAGAAAAGGCTTGCAAGTCTCTCTCTCACTATACTAACCCTGCATGAAATTAGATGTTAAATTGTGCTTTCTTTTATAATTTTACAGTCAAGTTGAGAATAGGTTTTTAATTAGAACAAAACATAGATTTAATTTGGGTTTCCCTTGATAGGGATTTTGACGGATGGATAGATTTACTTCCATTTTTTTATAGTTTTATTATCTTAGTTTTACACAAATCTCATTTTCTTAGTTATTGGTTAATGTAATTGTCAATTTTCTTCTTAATATCATCGTTTAATTTATGTTTTTAATTCATTTTCTTATCATAGTTTGAATAATTAGAGTAGACATAGTATAGTTTTATTTCACGCAATTTCCTTTCTTAGAATTAAAGTGCAATTGAATTTCTTAGTTAATGAATGAATCTAGTTTCCTTACATAGTGTAGAATTGGAATAATAACCTCGTTGTGTTGTTGATGGTTCATACATGAATATGCAGGGTATTTAACATTATCTTTTTCATGGCTAAATTCTCCTTAGATTGTTTAATCCATACCTTTCATTTTTCCATTGAGATTAGTGTTGATTTTATACCATTGGAATTGTCCTTTGTTGTCAAGTGTCATCGAGATATCATCCGTCACCACTGAAGGCATTCACATAACCACAAACATTAAATTTGAGTGTTTCATAGATTAAAGATAGTTTCTTTCTTTCGTAGATTAGAAGAGATAGTTTCTTGTTTTCATAAGTTTAGAAAATAGTTTTATTGTTGCTTTGATAGATAGTAGTTTTCTTATCATAGATTAAAAATTAGTGGTTAGTCTTTCTTGCTTTCAATAGATAGATTTCCTTTCATGCATTGCATTGAGCATTTAGATTTCCTTTCACGCATTAGAAATAGTTTTGCATTAGGCATTTAGTCCACTTGCCTCTTAGGCTAGATAGTTGTTCAATGAGAAGTTTTTGCTTGCAGTAGATAGTTGTCTTTGCTTGCTTAGCTTTTTCTTTAGTAGGTTAGTTAGTTGCCATTGCTTACTTGTCTTTTGCTTTAGTAGGTTAGTTAGGTGTCTTTGCTTACTTGTCTATTTTCTTTAATAGGTTAGATAGGTGCTTTTTCTTACTTGCTTATCTATTTGCTTTCATAGGGTAGTTGCTCATTGAATGTAGGTTGGCAAGTTAAAGAAGTTTGCTTTTGTCATTTGCTTATTATGCTTAGTAGTTTTCTTTTTCTTATTGTTTCCTTTACATAGATTTTTTATTTTCTTTCTTAGGAACTATCCATAGATCATTGGCCCAAAAGTACTTAGGTTACCTAGCTTCAAGTTTCTTAGTAGGGTTTTCTCATCAGATAGGTTTTCTTAAGTAGATTATCCTTAGATAGTTTCTTTCATTAGTTAGACTATACTCCTACCAACCTTTTACCTTTGGCATATATTTTTCTACAACTCTAAGTTTACTTACCTCGGGTTGACAATTTAATTGAGGGTAGTTTAGTGTCTTTTTTAGTACATATAAATCACCTAACATTTTGGCATCGTTGTCGGGGAGTTGTCTCAAGGTAAGAAGTAATTAGGAATTAGACCATTTCTATATCTTAGCATTAATTTGGTGGTGGGGGGACTTTAAGACGAGAGGTAAGAACCTGAGCATCTGCTATAGCAGGTTCCCCCAAACCCAATAGTAGTTTTTTGTTTTTTGTTTCCTTTCATGAATAGACCTAGGAATCAAATGGTAGCTTTTTCTTTTTCTTTTTGCTTTCTTTCATGAATAGGCCTAGAGACCCACAAGGTAGATACATTAAATCAAAATTAGACCTTTCAACCAAGGTTACTTCCGATCTCTTTGGGGGAAGGAACGTTCCGCTTATAAAATCCACAGACCGATACCGAAAAATAGAAGCTAGCTCGACTAAAAGAGCTAAAATAGTCTCCGAAGGGACTAACACAGGGAGCACTATAGAACAAGAAACTGAAGCATCAATCATATTAGGATAGGAGGCAAGACCACTCGAGTCTTCCACAGAAACAAACAATACAACCTTTGCTTTTACACCACCACCAGGGAATCCTAATTTTGAAGATAACATAGACCCTGAACAGGTGAATCTTTTGTCTGGTAGTTCAGCCAATGTGATTGTCTCTCAGATTGACACAAAAACTTTGGCACCAATAGTCTCAACCGGCTCAAGTAGATTCCCAGACATCCAATCCATAGGAAGACCTTTCCATCAAAGGGAAACCTTGTTTTCTTCAAAGATAAAACCACCTAGGTACTCTCTTTTCAGAAATCAAGCCAATATGGATGATCAGGAGGACCATAACAATGTAAGACATGGGGAGGAAGAAGAAACTGGAAACCAAACCGAAACTACCTTCGGATTTTCGATTTTAGACACCACTCCAAATGTCAACATGAAGAATATTCCTCTGTCAGCACTGCCTACCTTTTATGGTAAAAACAGTGAATATCTAGACACCTTCCTATCTGAATTTGGCATCTTGTGCAGGATCTACAACTATGTGAAAGATGCCCAGAAATTAAAACTCTTTCCTGCCACCCTTAAATAATTTGCACTAAGATGGTTCATGGGGTAGGGAGAATCCAGTATTAGGTCTTGGGAAGCCATGAAAGACATATTTCATAAGAAGTACCAAGACTACTATAAAACCAAAGAGTCTTGTAATGACATTTTTAAAATCCAACAATTAGAAGACAAGACCCTCAAAGATTATATGGAAAGATTTGATTATATCTCCCAGAAGTCAAAATACCATGACCTCCCAGAGGATGCAATTAGGGATCTTTTCCTTAAGGGAATTTCAGAAGAATATTTAGAGATGCTTGACCTGATGGCATCAGGTGACATCTCTCATAAACCATTTGTTGAAATATGTGAAATGTGTAAAAATTACTCAAGGAGTAGAGCCAAAATAGGGAATAATGTTCGGGACCCTTACAATAGAAGCTTAAAACTAGTTAGTTCAGATAGTATCACGAGAGCAGAGATAGGGAACCTTTTAGAAAACTTTAAGACTGACATCTTAAGCATAATAGGTTCCCATTTGGATACCCTTAAACTCAAAAAGAAACAAGAGGAGGAAAATGCAGCAATGAGCATATATTACCCAAGATGTAGGAGGAAGCATTCCTCAAGGGAGTGCCCATTAGATAACATTTTAGTTTGTGGCTTCAGTACAGAAGACGATGTGACTAAAAAATGTCCATCATTGCCCAGTTTATTAGCCATCTATAGGAGTGGAGATCCTGGGGAGTCTTCTTATGCACCTAGGAGGCCATGGCAACCTAGGAATCAACCCACATACCTGGATCTACAGTCTCAAGTTCCACCCTATTATCAACAAAAACAGTGGAACTCACCAGGTTGGAAAAACTGGTCTACTCAGTGCCAACATACTTGGATTCAAGGATGGAGAGGAAGACACAATCTGGGAAACCCTCAAGCTCCACCTCTCCCTATGTACAACCATCCTTATCCTCAGTTCTCATCGAACACTCCGCAAATTTTGCTAGGTTTTCTTCCACCACATTTACCTCCTATCCCACATCAACAACTGCTACAATTTCAAAACGCAAGCTCCCCGAAACTGACACTATTATCAGCACAGCCAGTGCCGAACCCGAGTAATAAGCCCCCTCAACCTCTTAACAATGTTTATATGCAAACCTTCCCGACATATGTTATTACTCTCGTTCCATTACAGGAAATTCGACTAAGATCAGGAAAAGTTATAGATAGGTAGAGACCTTCAATAGTCATCTAGCAAGAAGAAGAAGAAGAAACCACCAAGCAACCCATGGATGACACTAGGTGGGAAGATGTTATTATCCTGAAGAATCAAGAACCCATGCTTCCCCAAAATGAACCTTCACAAATTACGAAGGTCCCTCCTTATCCAGACCGATTGGTAATTGATAAACCTACCACTCGACCAGAATTTGACATTTTGAATGAATTGAAAAATATTTGTGTCAAAATTCCCCTACTTCAAGTCATTAAAGACATTCCAATCTATAGTAAGGTAGTCAAAGAATTGTGTATTAAGAAGCCAGGTAGGAATCAAAAGGACCCTCCTACAGTAAATTTGGTAGGAGGACTCTATGAGTACATATCAGAGCATCCAAAGCTAGCAAAATATGGGAATCCAGGAAACCCCGTAGTGACGATAACCATTAATGAGGTCTCCATCAGAAACACTCTCATAGACCTAGGGGAAGCCATCAATGTTATGACCGCTACTACTGTTGGGTCACATATTTGTCCATATTTTCATCATCTATAGACATCCATTCCACCCCTTCTCCATCCTATTATCGTTCATTTATCATTCCATTTGCCATACATTTGCTACAACTACTCATAAAATGACATATTATTCCTGTTATGCTTTAGTGCTTAATAATGATTATTCTTCCTTCATTTTTAATGAATTAAAGACTATTATGCATGATTTTTCTGATGATGGTTTGATGAGTGATTTTATGTATCAATAGTTGCAGCAGTCAAGGTTCCAACCTCCAAATGACACATGTGAGTTCAAGCTCGTGGTTAACCATTTTTAGTGAAAAATGTGGCAGATAAAGAGAGACGAATGTGTGTGGAATATTGTGAGCAGATGAGAATGAATCTCAAAAATCTGACATGGGTTTTGTTTAGAATGGGCCCAATTGAGTTTAACATGGGTTGTTTTCCAATTGGAGCTACGGTTTGAGGGAAATCTTTGGTTCATTAAAAGGGTATTTTCCAGATTTACAGTTGTGGCTGGTTCTCTAAACTTAGCAATTTGTTTGAGCAACCCAGGGATTTGAGGATTTGATTTGTATAAATAAGACCTCTTCAATCAGGAGAGAGGCATTCATGAAATTATATATAATTTATTTGTAAGAAAGAGTTGAAATTATGTAATTTCTGAGTTTTCTTCAATAATACAAAGGAGTTGATGGATATGCAATTATGTGCAACTTTCTCTTAATCTTGGAAGTTTTTTGGCCACGCATTCTAGGTGAGGCAGGGCCCCCTCAATCTGGTATGTGCCGGTCTTATTCATTTACTTGTATTTTTCTTTTCATTGTCTTAATTTATCTTGGTTTATAATTAGTTGATCACTGCTTACAGTTGTGTGTTGTTTACTAGATTGCTCTTACAGTAAGATTCAATTCATGTTGTTGTTACTTCATTTTGTTAATACTCCTTTAATTTATGTAAGAGTGTGGTAGTTGTTTTATTTCAGCGGAGTGTATTTTCAAGCAAGAGTGGATTTGATTGATTTTAAGTTATGTGTTTTATTTTATTAAATAGATAATAGTGTTAGTTGGCATTTGCTGCTTGCATATATTGTGCATGGTAACTTTGAAATAAAAGACTTCCTTGGGTTGACAATTGAATAGTTGGGCAAATGCTACAATGCAATTAATTCAACATTAGTTCAGCCCAATGTAAGGATTGTTGTTCCTTTGAGTGTAGTTGTTGTTCATTTGAAAAGAACAACTGCCATTCCTTTCGTGCAACTGTTGTTCCTTTGAGGGTAGTTGCTATTCATTTGAAAGGAACAATTGTCATTCCTTTCATGCGACTATTTTTCCTTTGAGTATAGTTGTTGTTCATTTGAAAGGAACATTTTTCATTCCTTTCATGTGACTGTTGTTCCTTTGAGGGTAGTTTTTATTCATTTGAAAGGAACAATTGTCGTTCCCTTTACGATTGTTGTTCCTTTATAGGTGTTTCATCTATGGAGGTTGGGTACTAAAAACGGAAGGTAAGAACCTATGTAGGCAACAAGTAAAATGCTTGTGCCAACACCTACCTTTGGTTGACACATAGAGGTTGATTTTAGGACATATTTAGAGCCCACCAACTACCTTGGAACAATTACAGTTACAACCTCTTCTTCAACCTACCCCAACCATTTTGGAATTAGCAGATAAAACTAGGGTTATACCTGAAGGAATTTTAGATGATGTCATGGTTACTTTAACCTCATGGGAGTACCCCATATATTTTCTTGTCATTCATTCAAAGGATCCTTCCAGAGGCCATCCTGTTATTTTGGGAAGACCTTGGCTAGCCACAACCAATGCATTTATTGGTTGTAGAGAAGGAGAAATGACCATCTCAAATGGTCTCTCTATCCAGAAGCTCACCATTTACCCTCCAGCTCAACCTATTATGGAGAATCTATGGTGGCTTGAATGTCCATATGAGACCGAAGAATAGGAAGAACCCACATTTCCTAGTGACCATGCAAGGGCACTTCAGGAGCACACAACAGAAAATGTGATAAACCAATTCATTTTTGCTATTACATGTGTGGATTTTCCACAGTCTTTTCCCCAATTTGAGTACATGTTTGGGGAATAATTTCAAGAACAATTAGACCCATCCATTTTTTCTTCGACATATTTTATTTTTGAAATAGATGAGTCTTCCATATCTTATACTATGCCCTATGATATTAGTCTAGGGAAAGTTTTACATATAAACTTTGGGCTAGATGTTTTACATATAAACTTTGGGCTAGATACAGACCAACAGAAATAGTTAGTAGATATCCTTAAAGAACAAACATGAGCATTTGCCTGGGAATACACTGACATGAAGGGTATACACCCTGACACATGCATCCATCACATATATACCCAGGGGGAAGTAACACATGTTAGGCAACCTCAGAGAAGGATGAACCCAACACTCAAAGACATAGTCAAGGAGGAGATTCAAGAGTTGTTAAATCTTGGATTTATCTATCCCATCTCTGATAGTAAGGGGGTATCCCCACTTCTAGTGGTTCCAAAGAAAGTGACCGGGAAATGGAGAATCTGTGTTGATTTCTGGGAACTCAACAAGGCCACTCTGAAAGACTACTTTCCTCTTCCTTTTATTGACCAAGTTCTGATACCTTGTCTGGAAAGAAGTATTTTTCATTTCTAGATGGGTACAGTGGGTACAACTAGATTATTATAGAAACCGAGGACTAGGACAAGACTACCTTTACTTGTCCATGGGGCACCTATGCCTATAGGGACTTACCATTTGGATTGTGTAATTCTCCTGCCACATTTCAACAAGCAGTATTAGGGATATTTTTCGATCTTATTCATGATTGTGTGGAAGTCTACATGGAAGACTTCACAGTCTATGGCAACACTTTCCAGGAAGCCCTAAACAACTTAGAAAAAGTCCTCATCAGATGCCAGGAAATGAACCTATCTCTAAGTCATGGAAAATGAAAAATGTTGTTAACTGAAGGAGTGGTTCTAGGACATAATGTTTCATCTGAAGGGATAAAGGTCGATCCTGCAAAGATTGAGGTCATTATTAGACTTCCACCCCCCAAGACTCAGAAATAGGTGAGAATCTTTCTCGAACATGGAGGATATTACCGACGGTTTATTGAAAATATTACAAAGATTGTTGCACTTATGTTTGGAGTATTGATAAAAGATGTTGATTTTGTTTGGACTGAGCAGTGTCAAACTGCCTTTGAAACCCGGAAAGCTAAGTTGTTTGTGGCACCAATTCTTAGAGGGCCTAATTGGACTCTCCCATTTCATATATCCACTGATGCCTCTAACACCACAATAGGAGGGGTATTAGGGTAGAAAGAACACCAACAATCCTATGCCATTTATTTTGTAAGCAAGAACTTGTCCCCTATTAAGTTGAACTACACAGTCACTGAGAAAGAGCTCTTGGCAGTTGTTCATGCTATTAACAAGTTTCATCATTAAATTACAGGTTATGAAGTATTTGTACACACTGATCATTCCGCCATTAGGTTCCTCATGAAAAAACCTATAACTAATGGCCCAGTGACCAGGTGGCTTTTGTTATTGCAAGAATTTAATATCATTGTGCTTGACCGACCTGGAAAGGATAATGTAGTAGCTGAATTTCTTTCTCGAATACAGAATGAGGATGATGATATCCCTGTAGATGATAGTTTCCTAGACGAGCACCTCTTTTCCCTCTTTGTCAATACCCCATGGTTTGTGGATATGGAAAACTATTTGGCCACTAGGAATTTACCGTCTCATTTGTCACCTCGTGAAAAGTGGAAAATTATTACACGGAGTGATAATTATTCTTGGGTTGGTCATGATATTTTTCGCACAGGTCCTGATTTGATTATTCTTATATGTGTCTGAGAGGACGAGGTACCTGAAATACTATGAAGTTGTCATGATGGACCACGTGGTGGCCATTTCTCTGAAAAATCCATAGCATATAAGTTATTACATTCAAGTTACTATTGGCCTAGCATTTTCAAAGATGTTGCCAAGTATGTGAGAAGTTGTGATAGTTTCCAAAGGATACGAAGACCTACATCATCTGATCAAATGCCTTTGCATGCCCAAGTTATGATAGAACCCTTCAAAAAATGGGCCCTCGACTTTGTACGACAAATTTCACCCATGTCCCATAGGAAGAACTATGTCTTAGTTTGTACAGACTATGCCACCAAATGGGTATTGGAAAAATCCCTATTTAGGGCTACAGAGAAGTTTGTTGTCGAATTCATCTATGAAGACATATTTACCCACTTCGGTGTCCCTCATGAAATTGTTACCGACCAAGGCACTCAATTTACTTCCAAGATGATGAAAGAGCTAACAGAGAAATATGGGATTAAACACCATAAATCTTCTCCATACCACCCACAAGACAATGGATAGGTAGAATCCACAAACAAATTTTTAGAATCCATCTGGACCAAGACCTTTCAGTTACATCACCGGGATTGGGTTGATAGGCTCCCAGAGGCTTTGTGGGCATACTAGACTACCTGGAGAAATACCACTGGGCCTAACCCTTATGATCTAGTGTACGGGAAACAAGTACCTTTACCTATAGAATTCCAAGTAAGGAACTTTTGTATTGCCGCAGAATTAGGATTGAACCTGGATGAGGCTCAAAATAAACGATCCCTACAACTAAATGAGTTGGATGAAATCATACAAGATGCCATCCAATAGACGATATTAGTCCAGAACCAGAGGAGCAAGTGGAATGAAAAGTTTATTAAGAAGAAGCACTTCCATCCTAGTGATTGGGCTCTGTTGTTTGATTCCCGATTCAAAACCTTCAAAGGAAAGCTCACCACCCGGTGGTTGGGCCCTTACGAGGTAGACACTGTATATGACAATGGAGCTATAAAAATTAAAACAATTAATGATGGACAAGTCTCCTTTGTGGTAAATGGACACCGACTTAAATTTTATCATAATCCCATTTCCAGAAAAGATTTTCTATAGTTCATGACAACTGACAAGGCATTGGCCTTAGTAGATGGGGAAGTCCCCCCTTGTTCTTGAAAATTTTTCCGAGTTTCCTACTATATATATGTAAATAGTTTTTTCATTTTGTTAATAAGGCAATTCTAGATATTTATGTAAGTATTTAATTCACCAGGAGTACATAGTCTCAAAGAGATTTCTTCAAAACATTGATTATACTTGAATTTTGTGTCTGTTAAAGAATCAATTGAATATTGACTTACTATAGATATCCATATTTTTGAAAACATTCTCATTTTTTAAGGCATTCTAAAGTAGTTTCTCTTGAAACTCTTCACCACTATATAAGGAAGTGATGTCGTAACTATCAGGCCTAGAGGTCTCTCGTACAGTTTTTCCAAGAAACCTGAGTAAGTAAGCCAAGTGTCTTTATCAACGAGTAACAAGGTGGTCTAATTAGTAGTTAGCCATGGAAACATCACAATAACTAAAAAGGAAGAAAGTAACTTGAGCCTAGAGATACCTTTTTTTTTCTTTCTCAATGGTACCATCCACTACACACTAAATAACTTGATTATATCATATCTTTAGATAGGCCACATCCTCTTAAGTACCCCTTACATCAGGACAACCACTAAAACAATATAACGGAAAGTCATCCTCTAACTTAAATACCATCCCAAGTGAAAAAAAGAAAGAAAATTTTGTTTTCAGAGTTGTACCCCCATCTTCTTGCATAAGCAATCTTCTATTAAAAATATTAAAGGATGGAGGGACAGTCTCTAAGGGTTTAAGAGGCTAACCCACCTGGATACTGAACAGGTCTACCGGTAGTGGGTACCGGCCTATGGTATGACTAGGTAAACCCATCGGAGTACTGAAGGCTTGCTAGAAGTGGGGCATTCTACCTAGCGAGGATGGTAATCTGACATAAACAAATAATAAATGTAAACTTGTCCTGATGTATGACATTACTTGCAGACAAAGATGACATGGAGTATGTGTGGTTAAGCTAAGGTTAATGAATCTCATAAACTTTCCATTGGGAAATAACTCTAAGACTATCTTGAAACTCTATTTCCTACCTCTTCTTATCTATATATAGGATCTCTTATCCTATAGGTGGGGCCATATTCTAACTGTCTCGTCAGACCAAGTTGTGAAATTTTATATTTACACTTGACATACTGTAAATCTTTGGCTATTGGGGGATACTGACTAGTTTCCTATACTTTTGATTGTGAGGTGTTACAATACTTAAGTGTGGGGGAGGGATTCATGAGCTGACAAATGATCATTGCCTAGAGAAATGAGTCTTTGCAAGAATATTTTTATTATTACCATGATACACGTTATTACATTGATAGTCATGTTATTTTTTGCTTAACTCCTGTGTGCTATAAATTACTGAACTCATGATTAATAGACCACTCTTTATTGTTTATTTAACATACCACTCTTTATTGGTTATCTTCCATTACAAGTTGCATAATTTAGGTTTGACAACACATGTTTTATGCTTTCTATAACCCATTCATTATAGGTTTTGACATTATGTGTCATATGCAAGAAGAATGAGTGAGCATGGAGCATTTTGCCTCTACTAATTAACCATTGTGGTTGTCAAAAACACTTTACATTTGCAGGCTATCCATTATAAGAGGTAAAAATGCACTTAACACAGAAGTACTAGATGAAGTACCGTATGAGGTATCGGATGAGGTGTCGTATGAGATTTTGTTTGAAGTGCCAAACGAAGTTCCATACACACCAGTAACTATCCCAGATTCCAGGTAACCAAAATTCAATTCCATTCAATTATATTGGTTTCAGGCATTGATTAAAGATGCTTCATATGGTTATGATCAAATGTCCAAGTCAACGGACTTGGACATTGATCTAATTACGCACCAGTACATTTCTCCAAGTCGAGCCTTTGAATTTGAATTCTTCACACATGGAAGCTCACACGCACATGTGGGCAATGTACTCCACCATAAGAGCATTCAAAATCGGGTTGGGAACAGTATTATCTCATTTACCCTTGTTAATTTCTCTCCTCTACATTAGGAAATCGTGCCCAACCTCTGCCATGTCGCCCTCTATTCAAATCGCACTCAGATCGTGCCAAATTTGTGCCATCTCTTGGTCTGTGCTTAACCCGTGCCTCTGCATGGCTCAATTTCTCCCTTGCTTGGTGAATTCAAACTCTGTCACAATGCCCAGGAGATGCGAACCCTCCTCCTATGCAGACTTGTTTTCCATTCCAGAATTCGCACAGTGCAGAGAAGTGTTTTTGCGTGTTGGCTGGGGGCCATTTTTGTCTAGCTTACAGGGCCATGATGACGGCCTCTCTATGCAATTTGCAGTTGGTTTTGATGGTAAGACAACACATGTAGGGTATCTTATATTTGAATTCATAGAAGAGTCCATTTCTGCTGCAACAAAGCTCCCAAGAATTCGACATAGATGGTTCAAAAACCACCAATTTCCGCGCTCAAGTTACAACAGGGTGTTTAAGCCCGAATTCGAGAGAATTTCAGGAGAAAAAGGGTATGCTAAGGAGTGGATAAAGGAATAATTGGTTAACCCCCTCATCGTCATCACAAGGTTAATTACATGTGAAGGTAGATACTCCACCTTCAAAGCTTGTCATTTTAGATTGCTAGCTCATTTTCTGTTCAACAAACCCTTGAACTTTCCCTTTTATTTTCTCAAATGCTTGGAGAAGATGTCCACTCAAGTGAGGAAAAATGTGACTAACCCCCACAATAGTCTCCTCCACCACGGTTTGATCAAACTCCTCGTTCTTGCCGAATTAGAGAAACAGGGGCAAAATTGGGACGCCTTTATCTACCAATTTGCAAACCCTCACTTGACAGTCAAGACGAGCAAAAATCCACTTAGCCTAAAAACTATCTCTCCATCCAAGCCTCACTCTAAAAGAACTCCAAACTCCCTTGCACAAACTCCCTCTTTGCCAGAACAATACCAAAAGCTTGTTGATATTCCTACTTCTTCATTGGAGGAAAAGACCAAGAGCAAAGACCAAAAGAAGCTTATTGTTGACCCCCCAATGCCTTCACTTTCTCTTGGTCCTACTATTGGACAACTGAGAGGGGGGGGGTTGAATCAGTTGTTACTGAGCTTAAACAATTATGCTTCTTTTAAAACTCTTTGCAGAAACACTGAATGATGATCATAATAATGTAGAGAAATAAACATAGGCACATTCAGCATCAGTCACATATATGAGAAACACAGAGACAGATATTTTCCAAGGAAACCCATACAGGGTAAAAACCTCTTTTTCTTTATATGATAAGTAATAATTACTTTCTTTACATTATCATACATATGAGCACCAACTCATAATGAGGCTACAACCTCTGTTTAGCAAGCTGCAACTTGCTGAGAGCACCAACTCTCTATTTTCTCTAGCACCAACTAGAAGAAAGCATCGACTCCCTGGTTTCTCTAGCACCAACTAGAAGGAAGCACCAACTCCCTGTGTTCAAGCACCCACTTGAACCTCTGAGGAAAACAGTCCTCCCTAGCACCTCCCAACCACCCTGAAATATAAATCTTTGATTCTGAAACTTACTACAGTGATATAATGTTCAACAATGGCTTACCTGACTTATCATTGTTCTGTTGCATCTCGTTTTCTCTTTCTGCCACACTGCCTTTCTGCACATCTCACTTGTGTTGTTTGTTCTTCTGCAATTTATCCTCTGTGCGCCATGTCCATTCACTGAACAGTTCCTCTTCAGCCCAATTCAGTTGTTGCACAATCTTCCTTCAACACGCATGAATCACTTTCCACATCAACAAACACCACCACTCGAACAACAACAACAACAACCCCCATCTCTTCTCTGTATTGTTTATTTATAGCTTCTGTGCACCTTGTGCATGCATTGTTCGCAATGCCTCTGCATGCTGACTCTGCGTCGTTATCCTCCACCTCTTGAGTGCTCTGTCTGATCATCATTGTGATTCTTCAGCTTCTCTGGTGGTTCACCCCGCGTGTCCAGCATCACTGTATGTTATACTGAGATTCCTCAGTCTCTCTGGTAGTTTAAGACTCTTCGTCTTCTCTGAGACAGCCAAAATCTTGATCTTCATCGACCCTGATCGACGATTCATGATCTTGATGAATCAACGGTCCTGATCTCATCGTGATCTCGCATCTCGTTGTTCCATCGTTGGATATTTTCGTCACGCCAAGTCGCGATAGGAGAAACTCTGAGATGGAGCTTTATGGTGCTCTGATCTTTCACCACACGTCCTCTTGATCGAAGGGTCCTTGATTAAATCACGATTTCGCATCCCATTGTTCCTTTGACTTTCCAGTGAGTGAGATGACAATCTTTTTCCATGTGTCCTCTTGATCCAACGGTCCTTGATTAAATTGCGATCTCGCATCTCGTTGTTCTTTTGACTTTCCAGTCGGCGAGATGACGATCTTTTTCCATGTGTCCTCTTGATCCAATGTTCCTTGATTAACACTTGATCTGATGGCTCAGATCATTTCGCGATTTCTCATATCACGAAATCGGCATTCTTGATGAAATGAGTTCTTTGCCTCTCGAATTCGCGATCCGCAAAACTCTGATACAGACTTGAATCAACGGTCCAGATGTGATCTTTATTCAACGGCTGCGATTAAATCGTGAAATCGCGAAATCGGCATTCCTGATGTCAAGTGACTTTGTCATTTCAAATTCCCGATCCCCGACGCCTCTCCATTGACTGGAATCAACGGCTCATATTTAACCTTAATCTGATGGCTCAGATTACATCGCGATATCGCATATCGCAAAATCGGCATTCTTGATGTCAAGTGACTTTGTCATTTCAAAGTCCTGATCCCCGATACTCCATGCAGAGAATCAATGGTCCAAATGTGATCCGGATTTGACGGTTGTCCTTCTCTCGTTACCTCGCGACCTCGCGACTTGGAGTACCCAATGTTTGGACTCTCAACCTGCGAACTCCCGAGTTCACGAGATCTCTCGATCTCTCACCAGCTGTCCCCCCAGATGGACGGCTATAAATCTCTCGCCACTTCGTCGCCTTGCGTCCTCGCACCTCGCGACTTTGAACACCCAATACTTGGGCCTTTATCCTGCAAACCCCCAAGTTTGCGAGATCTCTTCGATCTCTGCCACGCGTCTTTCCCAGATGGACGGTCCTGATCTTCTCACCACTTCGCCACCTCGTGTCCTCGTGCCTCGCGACTTTTAACACCAAATCCTCAGCTCTTCCACTCACGAGCTTCCGAGTTCGCTCAGATCCAACACCTGAGATCTATCCTTCTCTTCAACGCACACTCTTCTTGCTTTTATTCAGATTTGACAGCCCTCATGCTGTCAGGAATTTTGGATGGGATCCAATGATCAGCGACGCTTCCCCTCCAAGTTTACACATCCTTCTTACTTGGAAGAATTTCAACTCCTCACTAATTCCTCCTGAGCCTACATTGTTCCTGTTTGTCCATCGATGCACATTCTGATCCTGCCATCTTCACTATTGTACTTGCCATCAATGACAAGCATACGCTATCTGTTAAACATTTTCCAACAATCTCCCCCTTTGGCATTGATGGCGACTAAGGCACCTGAATTCTTTTCTCCCCCTTTGACATCAATGTCAAAGAAGAGACATGCTCCCCCTGAGCTATTGCAGTAAATTTAGGAGGCATTATATAATCAAACAATACAAATCTCCCCCTAACAAGATGGACTCTTTTAGGTATGAAACGAAATGACACCCAGCTTTTGTCTGAGATATTCAAACGGTGTCTTGGCGAGGGGCTTAGTAAATATGTTTGCAATTTGTTCTGTAGTGGGAATCTAATGGACCTGAACAATCTGATTGGTGACCTGTTCTCTTAGAAAATTATATTTTATGGGAATATGTTTTGTCTTGGAGTGGAGGACAAGATTTTTAGACACACTAATGACACTTGTGTTATCACAATGAATTGGGACCAGTGCAGTATATTTTACCTCTAAGTCTGCAAGTGTCTGAATCATCCATAATACCTGTGTGCAACAGGTAGCAACAGTAATGTACTCTGCCTCTATGGTTTATAGAGAGATGGAACCTTTCTTTTTACTAATCCAGGCTACTAAGGAGTTACCCAATAAGAATGCTCCTCCACTGGTGCTTTTTCTCTCATCAACACAATTTGCCCAATCTGCATCTGAATAAGCAGTCAACTGAAGACTTTGATTTCTGGGATACCACAGACCATAAGTCATTGTTTCTTTTAAGTACCTGAATATCCT
>ML777551.1:1526464-1539169 GCA_009831015.1 Picea engelmannii
TATATGAGAAACACAGAGACAAATATTTTCCAAGGAAACCCATACAGGGTAAAAACCTCTTTTTCTTTATATGATAAGTAATAATTACATTCTTTACATTATCATACATATGAGAACCAACTCATAATGAGGCTACAACCTCTTTTTAGCAAGCTGCAACTTGCTGAGAGCACCAACTGTCTTTTTTCTCTAGCACCAACTAGAAGGAAGCACCGACTCCCTGGTTTCTCTAGAACCAACTAGAAGGAAGCACCAAATCCCTGTGTTCAAGCACCCACTTGAACCTCTGAGGACAACAGTCCTCCCTAGCACCTCCCAACCACCCTGAAATATAAATCTTTGATTCTGAAACTTACTACAGTGATATAATGCTCAACAATGGCTTACCCGACTTATCACTGTTCTGCTACATCTTGTTTGCTCTTTCTGCCACACTGCCTTTCTGCACATCTCACTTGTGTTGTCTGTTCTTCTACAATTTATCCTTTGTGTGCCATGTCCATTCACTGCACAGTTCCTCTTCACCCCAATTCAGCTGCTGCACAATATTCCTTCAACATGCATGAATCACTTTCCACATCAACAAACACCACCACTCAAACAACAACAACAACAACCCCCATCTCTTCTTTGTACCGTGTATTTATAGCTTCTGTGCATCTTGTGCATGCAGTGTTCGCAATGCCTCTGCATGCTGACTCTATGACGTTATCCTCCACCTCTCAAGTGCTCTGTCTAATCATCATCGTGATTCTTCAGCTTCTTTGGTCGTTCACCCTGCGTGTCCAGCATCACTGTATGTTATACTGAGATTCCTCAGTCTCTCTGGCAGTTTAAGACACTTCGTCTTCTCTCAAACAGTCGAACTCTTGATCTTCATCGACCATGATCGACGGTTCATGATCTTGATGAATCAACGGTCCTTATCTCATCGTGATCTCGCATCTCGTTGTTCCTTTGTTGGAGATTTCCGTCACTCCAAGTCACAATAGGCGAGACTCTTAGATCAATGGTACACATCTTTTGATGTATTGATGGTCAGGATCATTTCGTGATCTCACATCTCACTGATCCTAAGATGGATATTTTCATCACTCCAAGTCGCGATAGGAGAGACTCTTAGATCAACGGTCCACATCTTTTGATGTATTGAGGGTCGGGATCATTTCGTGATCTCGCATCTCGCTGATCCTAAGATGGAGATTTTCGTCACTCCAAGTCGCGATAGGAGAAACTCCGAGATGGAGATTTATGGTGCTCTGATCTTTCTCCACGCATCCTCTTGATCCAACGGTCCTTGATTAAATTGTGATTTCGCATCCCGCTATTCCTTTGACTTTCCAGTCAGCGAGATGACGATCTTTTTCCACGTGTCCTCTTGATCCAGCGGTCCTTGATTAAATCGTGATCTCGCATCTCGTTGTTATTTTGAATTTCCAGTCAGCGAGATGACGATCTTTTGCCATGTGTCCTCTTGATCCAACGGTCCTTGATTAACACTTGATCTGACAGCTCAGATCATTTCGCGATTTTGCAAATCGCGAAATCGACATTCTTGATGCAATGAGTTCTTTGCCTCTCGAATTCGCGATCCGCGAAACTCTGATACAGACTTGAATCAACGGTCCAGATGTGATCTTTATTCAGCGGCTGCGATTAAATCGCGAAATCATGAAATCGGCATTCCTGATGTCAAGTGACTTTGTCATTTCAAAGTCCCGATCCTCGACGCCTCTCCATTGACTGGAATCAACAGTTCATATTTAACCTTAATCTGACGGCTCAGATTACATTGCGATATCGCATATCGTGAAATCGGCATTCCTGATGTCAAGTGACTTTGTCATTTCAAAGTCCCGATCCCTGATACTCCATGCAGAAAATCAACGGTCCAGATGTGATCCGGATTCAACGGTTGTCCTTCTCTCGCTACCTCGCGACCTCGCAACTTGGAGTACCCAATGTTTGGACTCTCAACCTATGAACTCCTGAGTTCACGAGATATCTCAATCTCTCACCACCTGTCCCCCCAGATGGACGGCTATAAATCTCTCGCCACTTTTCCACCTCGCATCCTCGTGCCTCGCGACTTTCAACACCCAATACTTGGGCCTTTATCCTACAAACCCCCGAGTTCGCGAGATCTCTCTGATCTCTGCCACACGTCTTTCCCAGATAGACGGTCCTGATCTTCTCGCCACTTTTCTTCCTCGTGACTTTTAACACCAAATCCTCGGCTCTTCCACTCATGAGCTTCCGAGTTTGCTCAGATCTAACGCCTGAGATCTATCCTTTTCTTCAGCGTGCGCTCTTCTTGTTTTTATTCAGATCTGACGGCCCTCATGCTGTCGGGAATTTTGGATGAGATCCAACGATCAACGACGCTTCCCCTCCAAGTTTACACATCCTTCTTACTTGGAAGAATATCGACTCTGCACTAATTCCTCCTGAGCCTACGTTGTTCCTGTTTGTCCATCGATGCACATTCTGATCCTGCCATCTTCACTGTTGTACTTGCCATCAATGACAAGCATACGCTATATGTTAAACATTTTCCAACACCTACACCTAAGAAACTCCAAGAAGTAATGTAGCAAGAATTTCCCATCATTCCTACAAACAAGAGGGGAGCCAATCGATTTGGTAAGGGACCCTTTCGGAAGAGTACCCAGAGCACAAGAACCAAGCCTTATGAAAAACCTCCACCTGCTTCGGATCCCATCCAAGTGTCCTCCGACCTTGAGAGCCCTCATTAGAAACTTAGGGAAGTCTTTGCAGATGGATTAGAGCCACTAAGGAAAACAAAATCAGAACCTACCTCACATTTCCAATCTCCCATCACTCCTACTTCACCTATGCCCACTCTAGATCCTAAAACTGATAAATTGTCCACATTCCTCAAAATATCTAAGCCTTCCTCGGAGATCACCAATTTTGTTCCAACCATAGAGAAGCTACAAAAAAAAAACCATCAACTTCTTCAACAGTTGGAAGAGAGGAAGACAACAAATGCACACCTTCATCACGACAATGCAATCCTTCAAACAAAATTTAATTTCCTTCAGTGGTTGGTTGATGAAATGACTAAATCTAACCACAACCTCAGAGCACAAATAAAGCAACATAAGAGGCAAAAGACTAAGTCTACACAACAAAAAGGAGAGGCTTCCAAAGCTGATCCTCCTCAACAAGCCTAGTCACGAGGGGTAACTTCTTTTTGTTTGCAGTGGGACCTACAAAACCGTAAGTGCGGGGGTAATGTTGAGCCCGAGATATGATCATTTTTATGACAGTTGCTATACATTTTTGTCGCATGTACATATATGTTTTGCACGTTTTGAAGGATCTCTTTGAAGAAATTTATGGTAAATCAGTATGATCACCATAAAATATGTGTAAGTCATGTTTAATGATTAAATCAAGTTTAATTCATCATGTTCTATGATTTCCAAGAGTTAATTCATTTTTTTCTTCTATTATAGGGCAAAACACACCATGTTTCTAGTTCTAGCACTTGAATCCGCACTCGTTGCAGCACTCATTTCGGTACTTGATTCGACACTTGTTCCAGCACCCAATATTTCACAAAAATGCAAGGTGAGTTGGTGGTTATGGCATTGCCATCCAGTGATGGACAAATCGAGCACACAGGTTTTCTTCATGATCACCCCCTCCAGCTACTAAGCTCAAGACAACTTACTTTCAGTTGTCTAAAGATGGTGATCATTGGCTTGCTCCATTTTGTTAGTTATGGCATCATTTATTGTATTTTTCCGAAATTAGAAGTGGTTCGACCCTCCTGTGGTCGACCACTTGGTTTGTAAATTTTATAAATACCACTGAGGTGGTAAGATGATTGTTAAGTAGAAGAAACAAGTAGAAGAACCATTGTATTGGAGACAAAACTCATTTTCCTCTGTTTTTAGTTTTACATTGCCAGAATTGCGTTTTCAAGCTTTCATGGTGAATTCTGCCTGTTGAAGTTTGTGGTGTGCTTGTAGGAGGTAGCCACGACTTGTTGGGGGGGCACCAGTAGTCTAGTGATTGTTCTTATATTATTTACGCATTTCTTAATTTAAGTTGCTCTTTCGTATTTCCTGTATATGCATGTTCTTATTTAATTAATTAGTTTGTTGTAGCTTTATGTTTTACTTCTCTTTTGCAGGTTAGATGATGATATGTGTTAGCATATGTTGATTTTGTAGATTAGAAAAGGCTTGCAAGTCTCTCTCTCACTATACTAACCCCGCATGCAGTTAGATGTTAAATTGTGCTTTCTTTTATAATTTTACAGTCAAGTTTAGAACAGATTTTTAATTAGAATAGAACATAGTTTTAATTTGGGTTTCCTTTGACAGGGATTTTGATGGATGGATAGATTTACTTCCAGTTTTTATAGTTTTCTTATCTTAGTTTTACATAGATCTCATTTGCTTAGTTATCGAATAATGCAATTGTCAATTTACTTCTTAATATCATAGTTTAATTTATGTTTTTAATTCATTTTCTTATCATAGTTTGAATAATTAGAGTAGACATAGTATAGTTTTATTTCACGCAATTTCCTTTCTTAGAATTAATGTGCAATTGAATTTCTTAGTTAATGAATGAATCTAGTTTTCTTACATAGTGTAGAATTGGAATAATAACCTCGTTATGTTGTTGATGGTTCATACATGAATATGAAGGGTATTTAACATTATCTTTGTCATGGCTAAATTCTCCTTAGATTGTTTAATCCATACCTTTCATTTTTCCATTGAGATTAGTGTTGAGTTTATACCATTGCAATTGTCCCTTGTTGTCAAGTGTCATCGAGATATCATTTGTCACCACCGAAGGCATTCACATAACCACCAGCATTACATTTGAGTGTTTCATAGATTAAAGATAGTTTCTTGCTTTCGTAGATTAGAAGAGATAGTTTCTTGTTTTCATAAGTTTAGAAAATAGTTTTATTGTTGCTTTGATAGATAGTAGTTTGCTTATCATAGATTAAAAATTAGTGGTTAGTCTTTCTTGCTTTTAATAGAATAGATTTCCTTTCATGCATTGCATTGAGCATTTAGATTTCCTTTCACGCATTAGAAATATTTTTGCATTAGGCATTTAGTCCACTTGCCTCTTAGGCTAGATAGTTGTTCAATGAGAAGTTTTTGCTTGCAGTTGTTAGTTGCATTTGCTTACTTGTCTTTTTCTTTCGTAGGTTAGTTAGTTGCCTTTGCTTACTTGTCTTTTGCTTTAGTAGGTTAGTTAGGTGTCTTTGATTACTTGTCTATTTTCTTTAATAGGTTAGATAGGTGCTTTTGCTTACTTGCTTATTTATTTTCTTTCATAGGGTAGTTGCACATTGAATGTAGGTTGGCAAGTTAAATAAGTTTTCTTTTGTCATTTGCTTATTATTCTTAGTAGTTTGCTTTTTATTATTGTTTGTTTTACATAGAGTTTTTATTTGCTTTCTTAGGAACTATCCATCGATCATTGGCCCAAAAGTACTTAGGTTAACTAGCTTCAAGTTGCTTAGTAGGGTTTTCTCATCAGATAGGTTTTCTTGAGTAGATTAGCCTTAGATAGATGCTTTCAATAGTTAGACTATACTCCTACCAACCTTTTACCTTTGGCATATATATTTCTACAACTCTAAGTTTACTCACCCCGGGTTGATAATTTAATTGAGGGTAGTTTAGTGTCGTTTTTAGTACATATAAATCACCTAACAGTATTGATGAAAACCTCATGTGGTGGATGGCCCTTGCAAACCCGCAATGAACTTTCATGAGAACCGTAATATGATTAACTAGAGGGACCTCTTAGTCATTATCCGAGATGTTCCATTATACATTAAATAGCTAAGATTTAAGTTGAATGTGGATGATGTCACCCTTGGGATAATTGCAAACAATCAATTATGTGCCTAATAACTCTAAAACATTCTCATACCACATGCCTTCCTTATACTCTAAAACTGTCAATGAACAATATACATCGTTATAAATATTTTGATTAATATAATAAAAAGGAAGTATCAAGAAGTACAAGTAAACCCGCCGAGGTACTGAACAGGCCTGATGGCAGCGGGGCCATGCTTGTATGGTACTAAGGTAAGCCCGTCAAGGTACTGAACATGCCTGCTGATAGCGGGGCTATGTCGGGTAAAGGGAGTTGAAAAACATAAAGTGGCACACCTAAAACTGAACAACAACCCTTGGGTCTCATTCTTAAGCAATCATTATCAAATCAAGGCTAGGAGATGACCTTTATCTCTCTGGGATGATGTTCTTAAGAACATTCAAGTATCCACTTTAGAATTCTATCTTTAAAATAAATAGGTTTGCATGAGAAGTGAGATCCTCAATATATGTAATTCACCTTACCTAAGCAAGAAGACCTTCGTCTCTAAAAACTCGGATAAGGAATGAGTTAATCATCTTGGGATGTATTCTTTTGTGTGTTTCTCTCTTCAAATGAGATCTAAACTATGCTTATATCACTTTTATTTTAAAGGTAATCTAGCCATGGGGGCCTATTAGTCGAAGTTATTTCGAAAAATCTTGTCCATTATCCTATAATCATATTAGAGTCACATTCATCCCTTTCTCCTAATTTTGATCAAAAATAGATTGGATAAGACTTAACGTCAAATCACTAACATATCTAATCTATTACTCATGACTCCGCCTTTCCGTCATAACTTATTTGTCATGGGTTGGAAGTGTGAAGCATAGGCCAGGAAATTTATATTGTATAACAGGTTACTTAAAAGAGAACTTAAGGAGCTGAAGAAAGGTGGAAATTCAGTGAATGCTTGATCGAGTGAGGAGTACCATCAATTTTGAAAATTTTGAAAATCATTGTTGCACGAGGACATGCAATGACTTAAGCATGGGGGAATGTTGAGTCTAAGTATTGACACCTGTATTACCCTATATTATCTCTATCTAAGTCAATTTTACCTATGTTATGAGCGTATAATTGACTGTTTCCTCCATAAATACACTTGATGACCTCGTTCATGTGCATAAGAGGTAATGTATGATTAAAGCATGGTTTGTTTAGTTTTCTTGAGTTAAAACGATTAAATGTTTGATTTTTCATGATCCTTATCATTTGACTCTTACGAAGCATTGATCCGGTACTTCTTGGGTGTCTAATCCAGCACCAACACCTGTTCTGTGCTAATCCGGTACTCATGGCTACAATTGTGCTAATCCGGTACAAAAACCCTACCTACAGGATTCTGGTACTAGCATTCTGGTATTGTTTGTTTTACCTTGATTTTTGGGCCGATGAAGATGAATCTCAAAATATGGGGATATGGGTTTTGTCCAAAAAATTGTTTACATGTAGTCACATAGGCCAGAATATCCATATCGCACACGTGTGGACCTCCAGCTCAGGGGGAACGATTCAGCCTAAAAATCATCAAATATTTCTAAACTACGATATTGCACCTTGAGTTTCGTGCATCTGGAAGAATATCTTACAAAACCATACAATGGGTGTTTAGAAACTATATCCAAATACAAAACCCATAAATAGTTTCTCAAAATTCATAACGGATAGAGAGATATCGAAGGCTCCTTAACCCAAATTTGTAATATTTGGGGAAAAACTCAGATTTTGTGCATAAACAGTTTGAACGAATTCTAAGTTGGGGGATTTATTCTGATCCATACCCATTAAATTTCATTGTATAAATATCAAGGAAGGAGTACTGAGAGGAGAGGAATTCTTATGATGTAATATTGGTTCTTGAAGGAGGGGAATTCCATATTGTTATGTTGATGTATTGGCTTGTGAACATATATTTTCTATAAGTCTCTTTGTTGGAAAGTAATATGAATTACAGTTGTTGATCTTTTTCATTTTTGGATCCTACTATTCTGTGAGTTTTTTTAGCTTCCATGTTGAAATCGGTAAGGGCCCATTGTTCTAACGTGGTAAGCTTGTTGTAAAATATAGCTTAGTTTTTATTCTTGTACATGTTTATTTTAGTCTTGTACCTATGGAATGCTTGTTGTTAGCTTGATTTCTTATCTGGATTAGAAATATTCTGAATGTAAGTGGCGAAGTGTGAGTAGTGTTCAATGTGTTATTTTTGGTATAACAAATCCGGTGCACCATTGTTTTAGTAATTTTATTTAGCTTGTTGTTAGAAATATGCATGATAGGATAGGTTTAACAATCTTTGAAGTGTGATTATTTTCATTCATGAATCTGAGTTAATTTTCAAAAAAAAATTAGAGTATTAACATGTGTTAGCCAAGGATCCATTCGAGAATTCCATATCTTGTATTACATGAACCAATAAATGGATTATGCTCCTGGTATATAAGCTAGACAGTTCTTTTTCAAGGCTGCAAGATTTGATTGAGTGTGAGGAGTTAGATATGGATTTCTTACAAGTTATTATTGAATTAAGTTGCTACAGAAAATGAGATTAGATCTCCATCTCTCACCCTGCATGCACCTACAATGAAGTGTCTTCCTCTACCTGTTATTTCTTCTAGAATTGATTGATGCTTTCTTTTGAGAATATGCAGGATGTTAATTGTTGTTAGTTTAGTTGCTCTACGAGATAGAATCAAAGTTCATATTTTCCTTTCATGTGCCATCAATGAACAGGTCCATCACCTATGAAAGAAATTTAGATCGTATGCTTGTTTATGAGTTTTTCTTTCTAATTTTTGAATTGTGTGAAGAGTGTTATCTTTGAAGTGTGAAAATAGAGTGTTATGTTTCTTGATTGAGCTATACTCATCAGACATAGGAATCTATTTTTTATCGGCACATATAGTGCATCAACTCTACTGATTACGAATCTCGGTTAATAATTTATGTTTGGTAATATATTATGCAAGTAATTGCACCAACAATAACATTGATCTCTACCCCTAGGTCTATGAGAGTGTTTCCAATGGAAACCTCATTAATGGTTATGCTATCATTAATGGTTATGGTCATTACGGGGTTTCTTGGGTTCCCATATTTTGCTAGCTTTGGTTTCTCTGATATGTATTCATAAAGTCCTCCTATCAAATGTATTGTAGGAGGGTCCTTCTGCTTCCTACCTGGCTTCTTAATGCACTATTCTTTGACTACCTTATTGTAGATTGGAATGTCTTTAATGGATTCAAGCAAGGGAATCTTGAAACAAATATTCTTTAATTCATTCAAGATGTCAAACTCCGGTCGGGTGGTAGGTTTCTCGATCACCAACCTGTTTGGATAAGGAGGGGCCTTCATAATTTGTGAAGGTTCATTTTGGGGAAGCTTGGGTTCTTGGTTTTAAGGAATAATAACATCTTCCCACCTAGTGTCATCCGTGGGTTCTTTGGTGGTTTCTTCTTCTTCATCTTCCTCTTGGATGACTATGGAAGACTCTGCCTATCTAGAACCTTTCCTGATATTAGTTGAATTTCATGTAATGGAACAGGGGTAATGACATACATCGGGAAGGCATGCATCTCAACATTGTGAAGAGGTTGAGGGGGATTATTATTGGGATTAGGCATTGGTTGTGTTGGTAATAATGTCAGTCTTGGGGAGATTTTATTATGATATTGTAGCAGTTTTTGTTGTGGAATAGGAGGTAAAGGTGGTCAAACAAAACCTTGCAGAAGCTACAGAGTGTTCGGTGGAAATTGAGGATAAGGATGGTTGGACATAGCGACAGTTGGAGCTTGAGGGTTTCATTAGTTATGTCATCCTCTCCATCCTTGAATCCAAGGATGTTGATACTGTGTAGACCCATTTTTCCAACCTGGTGAGTTCCACTATTGTTTTTGTTGATAATAGGTTGGAACTTGAGATTGTAGATCTGGGTATGTTGTTTGGTTCCTAGGCTACCATGGCCTTCTAGTTGTAGAAGAAGACTCCCCAGGATCTCCAATTCTATAGATGGATAACAAACCAGGCAAGGATGGAAATTTATCAGTTGAATGGTCTTCTGTGCAGAAGCCACAAACTGAAACGTTATCTAATGGGAATTCCCTTGAGGAATGCTTCCTTCTCCATCTTGGGCAATATATGCTCATTGCTGAATTTTACTCCTCTTGTTTCTTTTTAATATTTAGGGTGTCCAACAAGGAACCTATTGTGCTTAATATATTTTTCTTGAAGTTCTCTAAAAGGTTCCCTATTTCTACTCTCATGATACCACCTGAACTAACTAGTTTTAAGTTTCTATTATAAGGGTCTCGAACATTCTTTCCTATTTTGGCTCTACTCCTTGATTAATTTTTACACATTTCACATATTTTGGAAAAGGGTTTATGGGAGATGTCACATGATGCCATCAGGTTAAGAATCACTTGATATTCTTCTGAAATTCCCTTAAGAAAAATATCCCTAACTACATCCTCTGGGAGGTCATGGTATTTTGACTTCTGGGAGATATAACCAAATCATTCCATATAATCTTCGAGGGTCTCGTCTTCTAACTGTTGGATTTTAAAGATGTCATTATGAGACTCCTTGGTCTTGCAGTAGTCTTGGTAATTTTTAAGAAATATATCTTTCATGGCTTCCCAAGACCTAATACTGGATTTTCCCAACCCCGTGAACCATGTTAGTGCAAAGTCTTTGAGGGTGGGAGGAAAGAGTTTTAGTTTTTGGGAATTGTGTACACAGTTGTAGCTCCTACACAAGATGTCGAATTAAAATAGGAAGGTGTATGGATATTCACTCTTTTTACCATAAAAGGTACGCAGTGTTGAGAGAGGAATATTTTTCATGTTGACATTTGGAGTGGTGTCCAAAATTGGAAACCTGAAGGTAGTTTCTATTTGGTTTGCAGTTTCTTCTTCCTCCCCATGTCTTACATTGTTATGGTCCTCCTAATCATCCATAGTGGTTTGGTTTCCAAAAATAGAATACCTAGGTGGTTTTATCTTTGAAGTGAACAAGGTTTCCCTTTGATGTAAAGGTCTTCCTACTAATTGGATGTCTGGGACTCTACTTGAGCCGGTTGAGATTATTGGTGTTATCACTGAAATTTCGTCCGCACATGGCGACAAGAACTCTGCTTTGTCAAAATAGGACTGGAGTCATTCATGGCATAGGATTAATTCCACACAATTGCAAAAGGGTCAAAAAACTATACAAAATGACCAAAATATTGAAGGGCGCTTTACAGAACCTAGGTTCGCGCACGTATGCGCGTAACAGAAACGTATAATGCATGCATCAGCACACGATGTGTGGCTATTGGGCGAAAAACCCACGTGCTTGCTAAACGGTGCATTTGTTGAAATTGGTCGGCCTCCCAACCACTAATGGATCGGCTCCCAAGTCGATTAGACACCAAATACGAGCTCAATCCTCATGGTGGGATGGTCAAAGACCTAATTGTGACCTAAAGAGCCCCTTTTCACATTCCAAAGAGGTCACATAATAACCCAATGCTAGGCTATAAAAAGCCATGAATAACCACCATTTTCTCAAGGAATTCTATGTATTGTTATGCTGCTAAGATTGCTAAGGACTCATTCTTTGGCAATAAACATAATCAACACCATTTCATAGGGCTTTCCACCTCTCACTTGAGTGGATAAGCTTGGAGTTATTTCACCCACATATTCATCTTTTCATTGTAAGGAGAGAAAGTAGTGAGGGCCTCAAGAGCCTTCCATTGGAGAAAGAAGGGATCCAAGTCCCCTTTCTTCATTGTGCCTTTGGATTTCATCAATAAGATCAGCTTATACATTGGTGATATTGGTCCATTTATATTTGTTTTTCATTTTTTCATATGCTCATAGTTTTAGTTAGTTTTAATTTGTTTTTGTTTATTGTTTTATTGTTTCTTTCTCTAACCTTTCCTTTTACAGCTGTCATGCCTAGTAGAGCCCAACTGGGCATGTAAGCACTCTCAATTTGCTCACAAGGTGACGAATAGAGTGCAAACAGATTGGTGACTCCGCTGGGGAGTTGGTATCAATTCCTCCCTCATTTGGGTTCATTTTGATTTCCTTTTGATTTCATTAACTTGCAGGTTCACCAACCGGCCTCTGTCGACCTACTAAACAATTAATTCACTAGAAGATTGGGAGAAATCTGTCCGGATTTTTCTTCTCGATTTTTTATCACAGGCCCGCGGTTATTCCACCCCACAGGCGTGCATCATGCGTGCATGCACCTGTGCAACAATTTCTCTCTGCGCGCATGCGCATTTCTTCTCAGTTCTGTCAACGCGCAGACGCCATATGCGCCTCTTTCTACACAAGAGGCCGCGCATCTGAACTAAAATTTGACATTGTAAGCTCTTGGATGTGGGGAAAAATCATTTTCCTTCTCAAGAATGATGAAATGCATGCTCTAAATACTGCACCACTTAGACCCCTCAACTTATAAAGGGGATAATCAAACAAACATAGGGACTTAGGTGGATAAAAATCATTTTCCCTTATTTGCTTTTTGCCACATGTATGGCTTTCTTTGGTTTATAAATATAAGTTGAACATCAATTCTAAATCACATTTAAACTCACATTTTGGGACTAGAAGTTGCAAGTAACAATCTTGAGTATGCTCTTCTCTTGCGCCATCAAGAGATCTTGAGAACTAGAAAAGGATTGCGAAAACGATCTCATCTCCCTTAACAAAATTTCAAAAAACTTTTAGGAGAGGACAAAGGCCCTTTTGGGACCCCTCTTAGTTTCATTTTTCAAACATATCTTAAATTTGTAAGGGCCCATACATGCCCACA